>JTDE01004047.1:22001-41737 GCA_014338405.1 Paragonimus skrjabini miyazakii
GAGATACTGCCAGGGCGCCCAGACCTAGACAGTAGACTCTGTACCGTCCGCTTGGCAGGTTCTTCTAAGGCCAGCTCTAGACGCAAGACTTTCAGGAATTTATTCATTGTGTCTGCTTACGCTCCTACTGACTGTAGTGACGTCGGCGTCAAAGACGCGTTTTATTCGGATCTAATCTCTCTCCTTTGGTCGACACGTGACTCTGATATAGTCGTTCTGGCCGGAGATATGAATGCTCAGGTCGGCCGCCTTGGTGAGGCCGAATCTTGTTTAGGTGGCAGGTTTGGGACAGCGTCACATCGGTCAGATAATGGCGGGCGATTGTTACAGCTGTACGCTGAGCATAAACTGTTTTTAGCCAGCATTAGTTCTAGGCATCGTGCACGTCATTGCTATACTTGGTGCCCGCCTTCTCCGAATCAGGCCTGATCTCAGATAGACCGCATAGCGGTTAGTTACAGGTGGCGTGGTTGCATTCAAGACTGTCGTTCTTATTGGAGCACGTACTTGGACTCAGATCATGCGTTAGTATATTGTCGTTTTGTTCTTACTTTTGCTGGACAACGACCCCACCGACAGCAACGACTGGCTGTTGAGAAATTGGTTTTGCCATCGGTGAAGCATAAGTACCAAACCACCTTAGAAAGCTGCCTTAGTGGTATTTACTCCGAAGACCCTAGTAGCTGCTTGACACAAACCTCACGGGCTATTCAGAAAGCAGGTATTGTAGCATGCGGCACAAGGGTACATAAGTTTAATAAACATTGGATCTCAGAGAAATCTCTGGAGTTGTTAGAAGCCAGGCGGAAGGTTCCTCCTAATAGTTCACACAATAAGTCTGCAAGAGATATCCGTAGAAAGCTGAAACGTAGTCTAAAGGCTGATCGTGAGGCTTGGTTAGTGGAAAAAGTTAAGGAAATGGAGATCGCTTTTGCCTCAGGGAACAGCGGCAAACTCTTTAAGCTGATCCGTGCTACTGGTCCCAGGCGACCGTCTATCAGTGAAGCCATCAACGACGCAGATGGCACACTAATTTATAATAAGTCCAGAAGGTTGGAACGCTGAGCGAAACACTTTGAGGGTCAATTTAGCTGGTCTCCTGCTTCTACCGTGCTGTCTCCACAAACTTGTGTTGTGACGCCCTGGTCGCTAGATTTAGAACCACCCATTGAGACTGAAGTTCGCAATTGCATCTCGGCTCTCAAACGTGATAAGGCTACTGGTCCAGATGATCTCGTGCCGACACTTTTCAAAGAAGATGGGGAGGTGTCAGTAGAAACCTTGACTCAGCTGTTTCAACTTGTGTAGTCGACGGAGACCATCTCTCCGTGCTGGAGTCACGCAATAATAGTTCCTATATCCAAGAAAGTTATCAGAAGCTCTTGTGAAAACCATGGGGGGATTCGTTTGACCCCAGTCATTTCAAGGATTCTAGCATCCATTATGCTTCGTCGACTAACTGCAGTTTAGCAGGTAAACATTAGAGAAGAACAGACAGGTTTTCGTCCTGGTCCGGGATGTATAGATCACATTTTTACCCTTTGTCAAATTCGGGAGCAGCGTCGTGTGTATCGCCGATGAACAATCGCTGTATTTATCGACTATAAAGGTGCATTCGATTCGGTGGATCGATCTACACTCTTAGAGTCGCTTAAACGCTTTGGTTCATCGACCAAGTATGGGAACATACTGTCGGCGATTTATTCCCATACTTCTGCTCAGGTGAGGGTTTACGGCAAACTATCTGACAGTTTCAGCACCATGAAGCGGTGTACGTCAAGGCTGTCCTCTTTGGCCATTTTTGTTCAGTTTCCCCATGGACGAAATAATGGAGGACTGTCTCCGGCAGTCACAACATGCCGATGTAAACCTCCTGCCCGGTGGAAGGCTGACTAATCTTGAATATGCTGACGACAAGATGTTGCTGTTTGACAACTTTCAAGCGGCACAGACAACACTGAACGCTACTTCGCGTTCTGTTAAGTACTTTGGAATGCGCTTTTCAGGATCAAAGTGCAAAGTGCTTCTGCAAAACTGTTGTGATCACGTGGATTTAATGTTAGATAATGAAGCCATGGAGGTTGTTGGCCGGTTTGTATACTTGAGAGGGTGCATCAGCGGCGACGGTGGAGGCGCGTATTTCCTAAACTAGGACGGTGTTCGCTAATCTGATACACCTCTGACGACAAAGAGTTATTTCTCTGAAACTTAAGGGTCATGTTTATCAGACGACAATGAGGGCTGTATTACCTTACGGCAGCAAAACCTGGCCGCTCAGGGTAGAGGAAGTGAACCGCATTCGGGTATTTGACCACCGATGTCTGCGTTCAGTCGCTCGTATCGGGTGGTACCAACGTGTGAGCAACGAGGGGGTTAGGAATCAGGTGTTTGACACTGATTGACAAACGAGTTCTTTTGTTCAGTCACTACATTTGCACAGACATAGATGCTTAGGTCACGTACTAAGGATGCCAGCTAGTTGTTTGCCACACCGACGACGGTTTGGCTGATTGGCGCAAAGTGTGAGTTGAACAGTTGATGACCTGGCGTAGACAAATGAAATCGTTCACAAATGGGTTGCTCAGTGTAGATCGGGTTCATCTTCATGGCTTGGGCCTTCGCGACTCACAGAGTCGGTGGCTTGAGACGTTAGGTGAGACGGCGGATAACCAAGCTGAGTGGCGTGAATGTTGTCGTTGCTTGATCAAGTTGTCTGTGATGTGAGTGCACTTAATGACGCGGGGTAGTAAAAAAAGTAAGGAAGCTGTCTTGCTGGTGACACCTTACTTTCACTTACAGGTCGGTTGTTTGTTTGCAAGGCGTAGGCGCCTTGATGTTGTATGTTCGAATATAGACATAGCTATTTTTAGTAGTAAGGTTCACTCCCCTCCCCTTCTTTTTTTACTCTCTTCTCATGTAGGTTTTTTCTTGCTTTCCCTCTTCTCCTTCGTGATTGTGTGGCAGTTAAGCATCAGTGTGAACCACCGATGTATTGCTGTTTATGGTTATGATGATTATGATTTTTCTTTGCGGTACCGAATGTGTATCACTAGTAGTACTCCAGTGTTGTAACAATATTGCAGTTACCATCCGCGGAGAACGATTGATACTGCATACTTTGATGCTTTTTGATCAGTAAACGTAGTCAGTTGAGTATCCAACAGGTAATAGTAAGGTCTTGTACTAGCGTTAATGGTATTCATACCTTCCTTTGTGGCTGGAAATAACCGAGTTCAGCAACTGTGAGTCATGTGGAAAGGCATAACACAAGTAACCGTCATATTCTAGAACGGTTCGAATTCTAGGGGGAAATGCACCAGTAACCACGGTTCTAATTTTAACAAAAGAGAACGGAAAATCGTTTTTTCAAGGAGAAACTCCCTAGTGATTCTAGGTGGTTGTTCATGTACACCAGCCCATGAGAAGAATTTTTTCTGCAGATCCAAAAAAGGCATTTACTCTTTCAGGGAAACTTGGCATATATCGTGATTACTATCGTGATGAACCCGATAAAAACGCACTTGATCAGTGTTTAGAGGAATAAATTGAATAAACAACGAAGTCCATTGATCTCAGGACGAAACTCGTTTTACATCAACCAGATAACGTGAAAACTTGGGAACTTCAGAAAGAGTTCCAAAATAGGTCATGGCAACGCTGTAGGTACAAGATAGTTTTAGTAACACGTCCAGCGATCGGCATGCACAGTTGTGGTAGGACCGAGCATATTGAACTGACAAATAGAAACTCCTAGCATTGGGAAAGTGGCGTTCATAACGCTCCGGAAAATAATAGAAGCACTCAGACTAGTGGAAATAAGCGTGTAGCAAACTAGTCGAAACATTGTGTTGGTTGGAGCGTGAGTAGTGGTCTGATCGTGGGGTGGAGTCTGCACATCTGCATGTGACAAATCAAGTTCCAGGAAAGTCGTGGGACCATAATTTTTTGGGAGAATATTCTCCAGCTCATCTTTGATGCAACTTCGTTCTGACAAAATTCATTGTCATCACCATCATCCTAAATCGCAATACATCAGTGGCTCGTATTGATGCTTCACTGCCGCACAGCTATGAAAAGAAGCATCCTTAGTACATGACCTAAGCATCTATTTCTGTGAGAATGTAGTGACTGAACAAAAGAACTCGTTTGACAATCAGTGCCAAACACCTGATTCCTAACCTCATCGTTGCTCACACGTTGGTGCTGCCCGATACGAGCGATTGATCGCAGATATCGGTTGTCAAATACCTGAAGGCGGTTCAAGTCTTCTGCCTTGAGTGGCCATGTTCCGCTGTCGTAAATTGATACAACCCAGACTGTCGCCCTACATTTGCGACCTTTAACCCTCAGAGAAACACCTCTCTGTCGCCAGTGGTGCCAATGATGATCCTGTAGTCGTAAAAAATTACCGCAGTCTTGTTGTCGGGTCTTGATGGAGCCATTACAAATGTCGACTGTGAAGAGAGATGGATTTGTGTCCGAATTACTTCACCTCACTCTGTTGAATCTACGAACCAGTGTGCAGGAACCAAAAGGAATGGTGAGCCTTTTTGATAGTTTACTGTTGACGTAACGGATTATTTGCCAGATGCGAATTCATCCTGAAATTTGAGAACTTCAGTAAAGCGAGTTGAGCATTTTCGACTGAGATGCATTCATGAGGAGCTAAGGCAAACTGCTTAAGGGTTTCATACACTATTAGCCAGTAGCGGATAGACCTAGATGAATAACCAAAAACGGACGATATTAGACGTAGAGATAATCATGACAAGACGGGTGTTTACGTGAGTCTAGAACGCACAACAAATGCCCAGTGATACCTTCCCCAGCCTTCTTAGTCAATTTCAATCAACAAATGAACGTATGACCATTCGAGGGGGAAGATAATTGACATTTCTGATGTCAGCGGTTATTAGATTTTCATAAGTTCAGTTGATATGGCACTCATTAGGCATGTCAACGAAAAAAAAACAATAAGCTGCCAATCGTAGGAAGGATCGCGTTACACTGAAAGCCGTTGTTGCAAACAGGCAGTAACACTTCGACACATCTTTTTGATGTGTTCTGCTTTACTACATTCACAACATTTCGCTTGAAGGAACATACAAATAAGTCGGAAATGTTCCTAACTACAATATTTATGGTTACTCTGTGAATGTTCGTAATTCCTGATAGGAGACAACAGCTCGGTATTATTACGTTACAACCTGTATGCCTTTCTAACTTACTTCTGTGATCTATCTGGATGAATAATACATCACCTGCCGTTGTATAACACCACGAGTTCTGAAGTTACAGTTGCTTTGACGTCTTGATATTATTTGCACGATGTTCGTGCGGGCGAGAAACAAGTTTGACAACAGTAGTAATTTTTCTTATAGATGAGAATTGTCTATTTCGGCAACTGACAAATCGAGACTTTTCGTTTTTGGTTGGTTAACAAAATTGGCTGCTTATATTTGTTTTTAGACTGCGAAACATCGTATATTTCGATTGTATTTCTCCATTGATTTGTGCAGTCTTGCTTCCTTAGCTACTTTCAAATTTACTCGTTGTGTATATTTTAACAGTAGTTTTTTCAGTGCATCGCATGAAAGTGTGGCGAGTTTGAAAATTTCATGTTGTTCAAAAAAGCATGAATCTTTTTCCCAACGGCAACAACTCAACCAACATGGGTTTGTTACCATTTACATTATTAAGAGCACCATAGTTCATTTGTTGTCAAATCGTACGAACTGAATCGTACGACGTGTTATAACCCCTGTGGCGGATAGGCGAAAGATGTCACTGCGTATCTAGTTCCTATTGTACTCATGCCTAGCCCTCGTACTCTGGTCTGAAAAATTTTCAACATTCTAGAGAACAAACTAATGAGTTTGTTGTAATATTCTAATATGTTTTGTCTACCTACGACTCACCATCTCGTTCCAGTTTGCCGTTTTCTGTACTCTTATTGCAAGTTAATGTAAGCTGTTTGAACAAGTTGATCGGCAAACCCTTTTTGTTTTGGCTCAATTCTAATTCAGGATGTACATTTGTTGAGTTTCTAACGGTGGAATCATTTCGTGTCCATTATGTTGTGCACCTCGTGACTTTTGATCAGGAAGATTTAAGGTTGTGAATGCCATGTCTTTCTTAGTAGATTGAATTCCCAACAGGAGCATGTTTTTTGTTTGATATCATCACTATCATGAACACCATCGTAGATGGTGGTTCTCGTTAATTATCAACTGTCATACAATAATGAGAAAAATGAATCCCCACCTGAAAAAAAAACAAGGAAGGATAGGTGACTTAGCAGTACCGAGCAACAGTGCTTGTTGTACAGACAACTTGCTGGCATCCTTAGTACATAATTTAACCATCTGACTATATGTCAACTTAAAAACTGAGCACATAAACTAGATTGAAAATCACTCCTAAACACCCACTATCTGATCGATGCAGGTGCTCGGTTGCAGACGTAGAAGGTGAAATATCTGAATACAGATCATACGTTCTATCCTAAGATGCAAGGTTTCGCAGCTGCAGTTCATCACAGCTCTTCAGTCGCATTGCATGCACGAAACTTCTCCTAAAGAGTGATGTCGCTTTGTCTTCAGAAACGTCCTAGATTAACGAATGCCACACTAACTTTAGAGATACGGGCCTCTACTTCACCACTGCCGTGGAAGCAACTCCTCAAGTACACAAAACAGCTAAAAATGTTAACAATTTCATCATCCAATATCAAATCTATATAAACACAACAGTCTTGCAGAAGCTTTTTGTACATTGAGCCTGAAAAGCGTATTCCGAAATAGTTATCACAGACCGAAATCGTATCGAACACTGTTTGCGCTACTTGGATACTTTTAAACAACATCACTTTGTCGTCAGCATAGTCTAGATCAGCCAGCCATCTCCCAGAAGGGAGGTAAACGTCGAAATTCTGTGAGTCGCGCAGACAGTCCTTCCTTATTTTGCCCAGAACAAAATTAAACAGAAACGGTGAGAATGGACAGCCCGGACGTACGACGCCTTCATTGCCGGATTTGCCAGGCTGTTCACCACGAAACCTAACTTGAACTGAGTCCATATAATATAAACACGATACATACCTGGATTTAAACGGTACTAAACGTGTGGACCGATTCAGTGAATTGAACACAGTTATACTCGAGACATAGCGTCAACTGTTGTTCAGTGGTACGTACGACGCCGTTTCAGAAATTGGCAAAAATTGATAATTTCATTAGTACATCCTCGTTCAAGGCCAAACTCTGCCTGCTCTTCCCCAATGTTTGTCTGCCGAGCAGCAGTGAGATCACGAGGAACAATGGATACCAGAACCCCAGTAATGACTGATTCATGTATGGATTTAGCAAAAACTCGGGACTTTCTCCTTGAGTATGTCATCCATTATCGAGTGACTCCAGAATGGGGGGATAATCTTTTGTGTCCACACAGGTTGGAACAAATGAGACGGGACCCTCAGAAGAGCCTCTCCATCCTCTTCGAGGAGTGCTGGCTGAAACTATTTGAGCCAGTAGTCATATCACGTTTGACAGTCGAAATGCAATTGCGGATATCAGTTTCACTGGGTAGTTCTTGATTTGCCAAACAGGGTCTAACACTGTAAGCTCGTGGTTACAGCGCAATGGGATCATGAGGTCAGCCAAATTAACCATCAGAATGTTTCGTCCAACGCTCTAATCTTCTGCCTCGTCGATAGCCCAACTGACAGACGGACTCTCCCGACCAGTAGTACGAAGAATCTTGAAGTCTGATAGCATTCACTTAGGCAAAAGCAATTTCCACTATCGTGACTTCTAATAGCAGTGACCTACGATCGGTGATCAGAATGCATTCGGGCTGTCTGCCGGTATCCCTCCTAAACTTGTTATACGAATTGCCATGAGAAATGTTCTGCCTGACATTTTGTGAACGATACGTGAGATTTGAGCCTAACCGCTGTGGATACCTGCGGGGTTAGCACTGCTAAGCTTACATTCTAGGCTAGCTTGGTAACCAAGCTTTATCGACGACCTGGTCAGTTTCCAAACAGGCAGTTGTTTCTGTCAATGAGTTTATCACTCAGCGAAAGTTAGAACAAAGAGACAACATACCAGTGCATTATGTGAATTCAGATATATGCTCCAGTAAAAGTGACATTCCTGAATTCAGCCATTTCACTTGTAACCAACGACCAAGTGGTCCGTCTGCGAACAGGTCTGAGTCGTAAAATAGGTGACATCGAGTATAACAACGACGCACTCGACGTCTAAAACTAGGGATTGTTGAAAAAATAGCTTATGCTTGGCGCACAGTTGCAACAGTTGCACGGCGGTTTCTAATCTGTATGATACCGGCCCAAACGTGCTTCAAAACTAAGCCTCACCGATGCGACCTATCTGGGCATTCATATCTTCTGCCAGAATGACTATGATAGGGTTATTTGTTGACCTATGAAGAGTGACTGGTGAAATTTATTCTTGACATTGACATCATATCATTCACTGAGAGTATAATCACGTACGTTGAGAAGTCTTCTGACCATCTAGCGTAGGGTGATGATTTTATGAAGTCTACCAAGCAAACGCTTTGAATTCCACCGCTACCAGGTATCCAATCTACCAGTGCAGTTCCGACCGCACTGTTGAGAACTATTTTGACGCTACCGTACGCAATAATAACCGCTGTTTATTCCCCAGTAAATGATGATGGGGTGCTGACGGCTAGACAGGTTGGTTGCTGCCTGAATTCTGGTCTCTGAAATGCCGCATGCATCATTACTCACCATTTCTAACATCCTTACTAGGGTGGCTTGTTGACTTATCCGTTTCAGAGTGCTAACTTTGACGGCGCTTATGTTAGTTTGCATCACAAACCTAAGCAAAGGACGAGCGTGGTCGAAGGTTGATGGGTAACAAGAGCTGCAACTTACCGGGACAATATTATAATGTGATGGGACCTGTGAATTAAGTACTAGAAGTGTAGGTCGGGAGGGACTTGAGAGTTAAGTTGGATAGGACATTGGGGATTAGGTCTGTAATCATATGTTTTATTCTGTCCACTCTGGTGTATACAGCCGAAAAGGCAACCCAGTTTGTATTGTGAGGTGACCAATACAGTATCAAGTTAACAGTGATGTGAATGTTCATAGTTGTATGTAGGCTGATATACTGTCAGGACGTCTAGGCCTAGACAGAAATACGCTTATGGTTCTCAACCAAAGCCTCTGATAACTGATGAGTTGGGGTTTACTAGAAGTAGTGTCTTTTCCGGAAAAAGAAGCTAGGCTTCTTCCAGCCCCTCCCCCAACCTGAAGAACTGAGAGACTGTGGTTTGTCAGTACTTTACTTATTGGTCTGCCTTGCATAAGTAACTGTCGGTGTGATGTTCACACCGTTCAGCCGTTATTGCATCTGCTTCAACGGCGTTGGGGGAGGTGTCTTAGGTCCACTATAGCACGATAAGACCTGGGAAATCTTGTTGTCTGTGTACGTCCTTGTCGATTACAGTGACATTGTCGTAAATGATTAGTCTTACTCGAATCTAGATGCTTTGTTTGTGTCGACACATTTCTAGCTGCGAACTTAATCAGCGATTTGGACATTTAAGTTCAACGACTGCACTACATTGATCCGTGGTTGAACGATTGCACTTGGTTGAGTGATAAATTTTGAATAGTAAGTAGGTGCTTGTATGTAAGCGGGTGACTACTGTAACTTCATGTCAAATTCAGGCTGGATTGATCTCGCACTTGGTTTAAGTATTGTTTCCGTCCCTATCCTTCTTAGCACCATTCATTCATTTGTAACGGCCATGGAGCTGACCAGAAGGTGATATCATTCAAAACGCCACTTAATTCCACTTTGACATGAACCACTGCGTAAGAACTGATCAAAGCAAGTGGGCCGTAGATAGGAGAAATAGGAATGTTACATATACCACCACACCATCGGTTGATGCACGTTACCTTCTCGAACAGCGTTTTGGACCAGTGCCATCTTTGTCCTTATTCGGTCTGTTTATTAGATTGATCAGACTTCCCCGATTAGCAAAATAACTTAATTCTAGTGATACAGAATTGGGAACACTGTTCGAAGACACCTGGAATTAGGCTGAGTGGGCATACTGTTTTTTTCTCCCTACCATTGCTGGACGATGACTTTATCGAACGCGACTGTCGGCTTTCAAGAAACTAAGCGTTCAAGTGGTTGATTATTCGCATTAAATTAACGGAATATAAGCGTGATATTCCAAAACCTTTAGACATCGGTTGCCGTTGAAGCCGTTTCTCAGGTGATAGAACTTGTTGAACATGACTCAGTTGAGCGCCATCACAACAATCACTGAATGTCTAAAATTGTTAGACATCAGGCGTAAATTTCCGTTCAGCGTTTCACACGTATCAAGGTCCACGAAACCGATTGTTCACCTACGATTGATCAATGGGACGGCTCTATCATTGAGTGGATAACCTATAAGGGTAGTTCCGCTGGTATCCAACTTCCACCGTAGTGTTGCCACATGTCTGATCTGCTCGTTGTATTTGGAACTACGCACGCGGGCTGAGGTAAGTAAATGCCTTTCCGTTCTCACACACTGTGAGACCGCTGCCTCAGCTGACTTGTTAGCAATTCCAAAGGTGATGAAAATTTAGGCCATGCTTTGTACCACTTATTTTAAGCAACTGATGACCGGGAATATTTCCTTCAGCTTGCTTTATCCGGTGATAGTTTCTGTGTTAGTGAGAGGAAGCAGAGCAACTAATGTAGATTTTAGAGGAATTCCAAAACTTCAGCCATAACAACGATTTTATTGTCTATCATGCTTCATTGTTTCAGGCGTTCAAAAAGAACAGACTAGGTTGTTTCTACAAAACACGGCTATCTGTATAAAATCTACAATCCTCATCATTATCCTAGAATATCTTCGTACGTACTGCTAGCCATCAATGTGTCATTCCAAACCATAGATCGATTCGCATTTTTATCGTTGATTATCCAGTTGTCCACACGTTATTTCTTGATTATCACAAACAAAAACGCATACACAATATCCTTCTTTTTATGCGAAGTAATGAATCCGCAAGCGCAAGTGTGTACCAATCACGTGTACATTCCTGCTGTCGGCGCTCAGTTCGTACATTTTAATTTAAAATGGGGTCTATGGAGAATCGGTTAACTGATCCGGTTCTGGGAGCGGTGTACATCAAGGCTGTCTACTTTATTGTTTCATACTATTTCGTTCTAAATGCAGTCATGGGAAGCTATCTAGGGCCCTCACATTGTGAGAGTATTGTCGTTTCGTTTGCTAGAAGTTCTACTGATGTTTAAGGTGCGAAGGTATGTTGTTGATTGACACTGTTTAGACATCTCAGATAAGGTTAGATGTTGTCTTGTCTTTTACCAAATGCCTTTAGTAACGCTTTGCAGCGTCAGAATGTAAAACAATTTCCTAAGACTCCTTTCTGCTTCACAGTTAGTTTGCAAATTGGTCAGTGGAATACTTAGATGCGACACAGCTCACCGCCTTTAGAGTTAGGCTGATGCAGGTGGTTAAATTAACAAAACACCATAGCTTTCGTTTGACACTGACATGTTGACATTTCTTAATCATCAAGTCAGTCTGCACTCAGTTCCCATCAGCTGTCATGTACGTCCTCCTTATGTTAATGGACTATGTTCAATACCCCACCCAGTTGAGGCTACGTCCGTTGGTTTATTTGTGTCTGTATGCCCAGGTGATCTGGTCGTAGTTTCTGTGAGTGTTGGATGAATTTCGTACGAGAATACTGGTTTCACAGTCTTGGTAGGACAAAGAATGAAGTCAGCACTGAGTCGCACATGCACCTCAGCTAAGCTCATTGTGCTACACTGGACAACGTGCTAGCTTTCAACTCCCAGGAAATTTTCAGTGCCACACTCGCCAGATCAAACCTTATTTATGAATTTACCTATACATGCGGATTGCGATACATGAGCTGTACAAGGAGGGCACTGCACATTCGAATCTCGGCACACATCCCGAAATGGCTTTTCAGTACCAAAAGTGAGACAGTTAGAAGTGCCATAACAAAACGCTTGCCTGTATCTGTTCACAGTAGATCCCTCGATGGCTTTCCGTGTTATCTGTCAGATCATGAACAAACTCACTTTAACCTTTTCTGAGACGCTAGCCATACACATTAAGAAACCATCTTTGTGTGTCCAGAAGCATTTGATGGTTAACTTGACAATACCCTAGTAATCCATTGTGCAGAGGTTGATCGTTGAATATATTTTTGATTTTAATGCTCTATCTCTTTATTGTCGAGTTCATGTTGTTTTCCAAACTTTCCTGCTGTGTTCATATCAACCTTGCCTTCAGTTTGCTCGTGTGAATCTAACATAAATTGATTGATTGTATTCTGTTTCCTTCACTTGCTGGTCGATTAGTGCACACAAAATTCGAATCATCCACTCATCCGCACCCACCCTATCTTCTTTTCTAGTCCAATGAGGAGAGAAAAAATTCAAATATTCAGACATGGCACACACTCACCTAAAACCGAAAACATGTTGGCTAGCTGTACAGACTTTTCTACTCTGCATGTACGCATCTATTCCTTTAAACATTCAGTTATCATTTCGTGTATGCAACTGACGCGAACGAACGAAATATTACTTGAACATACATCTTACTTAACTAGTTTGGCCTTATATTCATACGCGAACAGAACTGCTTCAGATAGCGAGCGAATCACCTCAAATCGATTAGGAAATTTGGTCGGTTTAATGAACTAATACGGATGAACTAATATGCCCTCGTATACTAAAATGCTTCTTGTATTACATTTTATATATCTTTCTTGCTGGTATAGATCTTGTCATTGCAGTCTCTCTGTCTGTTTATTTTCCGAGAGATATGGGTTTCCTTTTCGTTCTAGCCATTCAATTGGCTAACTAGCATTGGTCGGCTGTACACAAAGGCCTCACTCACACACCTACTGGTCTTAATCCTTCGGGTTTATACCGGATACGTAGTGTGTGAGTGGAACTGCAAGTGGTGCAGCGCAAGACACTTGGGGTGATGGTTTAAGGCGTAGGCGTCCTTTGGCTTTGATCGCTGTGACAGGCTAATCCGTTTCGGATGCCGCCAACCATGGGTACGTGCGTGCGTCGACTTATTCGCATGTCATCACGTGGTATGATGTAAGATGTCCGTGCCCAAGTGCGGTGTCTCTTCTCACACTTGCACGACAGCGGAGGTGTTTACACTTCACCACCTATAAAAAGTCGTTTTCAGTCAATCGATTAGTGGCTTCCGGCTATCGCGTTATTCGTGCACCACATTCGAATGTTGCAAGAGTTAGTTACCCTTGTTCTTGTTTCACCGGACTGGATCATTTACTTTGCAGGTATCTTACGGAGTTACCGTGCTTAATGGACAGCCTAACATCACGGGTTGAAGTGGCCAGTTGTTCCGGGTGAATTGTGTGTGCGTTTTGCAACGAAACGGTCGAGTTAGTGTTCAGACCTGCCGTCCGAATTGGGGTCTTATTCACATTCTGTAGCTTCTTGCATGTGCACTTGTGGCGTATACTCACAACAGTGATTCCCTAAGCTCACTCGCACTCATTCGTAATATACCACATCGATTACTAACGCTAGTCAGTTTGCGAACATGCTGAAACCGGTTGTGATTGTTACTCTTGTGTACGCCTGTCATCATTCCAGTAAAGATTCTGACCTCATGTGACTTTCTGTCATGAAATTCGGAGGTGATTTGGGGATGCAGATATGCCAGTCTAAATCGTGAACTTCCTCTAAGTAGTTTTGAAGTACACCGGGACGATGGCGTTTAGAAGTTCATGTAAATCAGCCTTTCATTCATTTCATCTGGAAACTGTTCAGTTCTCTAAAGATTGTTTCCACTCATTCCGATGGGGTCATTTTGTGAACCTTCTGACAAATATAATTGACGTTACCAGATTTTATATTTTATATTCTGCTATACGCTGACTATCTGTACACTTCTCCCAATTCACTTTGAAGTGAACTATCAGAGCACCGCACGATAAACTGTGTAGGGTTACGTAAATCTTTGCTGACGCAGTTAAAATACAGATTTGTTTAGTTTGGCCATCCCAAAGAGGCAAAAAGAAGTCTGCTTATTATCCAGCTGACGACCCAACTACTGTTTCGGCGAAGAAAATATCCAGGTTCAAGTTATTAGAAGGTATTTCCTTATATGAACCAATAACGTTTTCGAGCCGTGTGTGAGAACTGCGTGCGATCTGGTGCCGGGGAATCGGCGGTCGATTCAAAGGCTTATGTTCAACTTGCATCAATCATGATGAAGCAAAACACCTCATCGGATGATCTCAGTCAGTTTGCCAAGTGAGTGGACTTCTTTGTCACTTCTGAGCTTACAGCTTAAACCCGAGTGTATCCACATTTACGTGTCTGTTGAGGACCGGATGTTGGAGTGTGATCGTACGGTAGGTGGCTAAGGGGTTTGGTTACATCCTTGACAGCGTTAGTTGTATCATGCAACTGGTTTTTCTTGCGTAGGTCTAAGTTATTATGCTTCAAAGAATACTTTGGTGAGGGCCGCTACAAAATTTACCGGATCTATACACCTGTCACTAACTGTGGGTTACACAGTTGAACGGGCGAGGGGTACCATACCTCAACCGTCATTTGATGACTATTCAATGACTAAGACAATCATCAGTTACGTTGTCACATATAGGAACGGTTTCCAAATCATATCAAACGAAGTCCGTTACAGCACTTTAACTTTTGTTAATCGTGTGGTACAACGTAATAACATCAATGCAGATTGGTTCAGCATCAACTCACTATGATTGTTTGTCCAGTCGATTTTGTTTGTGGTTCATTCCCGCAGTCGTACTTACTTATCACATGAAAAACCACGTAGCCAGTCCTTTTGTAACAAATCTGAGAAGGCACAACACTCATCTTTCCATTGCTAAAGTTGTTTACTAATCTTCGTTTTCTGATTTATATTTCCTGCTGCTTGAAATAATTTCACGTTCATTAACAGGTGTGTGGTCCTGGCTTCATCATGGTTGTTACCGTTTGTTGTTGATCATTCTCAAACGGCGAATTTTTTATCGCTTATTTAGTGAGTCACTTTGCCTACCCCCACGTCGATTTCGTCTTCGTTTGAGGACATAGAATAAAAAACATCAGTTCAGGTACCAGTCCGGTGATTGTGTCCAGCACGCTGCTGAAATGAAGGCCTAATTTACAACAGAAACGGACGTACAAAGAAATACTCACCTGTGCGCATCTGTTTTTTTGATCATTACCCAGGTGTTCAGTATTCACTTTGGCCATTATTTGGCTTCCCTAAGTCCGTCCATGGTTTTATATAAACACTCTGTATCTACAGGTTGCCTGATAAAATGGGTAACTGGTGGCTTGGGCTTGGGTGTACTGCTCTTCATTTGGCTTACCGTTTTATCACTAAACGTGGTGACTACGTCAACCAAACTTTTAAAAAAAGCAGTAACTGACCAATCACATTTCAGGTCAAAAAATAAAAATTAAATAATTGGCCAATCAACCTTCCTGTCCATTGGTCAAAGGCAACACGTCGTAACTAATGTAATTTTAGGTCAAAAGGTCAGCTGCACCAAGAATTAGCCAATCAGATTTCAGATCGGAAGGTCATCCCACCGTTGTATATAGAGATGAGCATTTGTCTACCTTCATCAAAAGGTATACGCAAAATCTCATGCACTGATGTAACCCCCACCTAGTTATAAAACGTTTGCAATTTAAGTACAAAGTTCACCGGACGACTGCGCACTAAAAGGAGATAACCCGTAGTTCTTAAGTGTTCTTACGATAGGATTTATTGTGGATTGCTGGTCCGTAATTCAAAGATTTTGTCGCCGTAATGAGATGGGTGGACCGAACCAAATTTGCAAGAAGTATATGTTTCGGTCGTTTATCGTAGAGTTTGTCTGACAATCTGTGGGAGTGTTCCACGCTAAGGACTGAGGGTGGGGGGACTTTGAAGATTATGCTAGTTATTGATCCATTTGTCTCAGTGCGTGGGCTGTCTTGATGCCCAGTCTCACTAAGGGTGTGGACACGTGAATGGAGGCAGCAGGAGGAGAAGATTGGTGTATACAACTGGTGACTGACTTTTAGCGATGCAGTAGTTGGGGCTACGTAATGGTAATCGGAAATGTACTTGGCCCAAATCCAGAGCTAGTTTCTACGCAGCAGTAATAACGCGGCACGTCAGCCAACGAAATCGTAATGTAATCAGTACTCTGTGCAACGCAATTAATCATGTGTAAAAACAACATTAACACAGTGTTCGGTTATGAATTACAATTATTGCACCCGCTGTAGTTGTATTGATGAGGTTGCTTCTTCTTCCTCTTCTTTACACGTTCAATTATTCTTGTCTGCACTGGCTCGACTGCAGATACTTCAGTAACTGAATTCAAATCTGAAACAGGCTCAGAAACGGAATTTACAGCCTCAGAAGATACAACAGACAATGCATAGGAAAGGTTCAAAATCTTCACGCACTTAAGACCAATAATAGATGGACCAGAATTAAAAACAAAAACGCGGTGCGTATTTGTGAGCAACTGTTCACAGCTGCCAAGAATAAGTAACAGAAATATTAACAGGCTTCAAGACAGATGGTTCTAGCCGCTTCATGCAATGAACAGAAATAAAAGATTCAACGCTACCAGTGTCGAAAATAAAGGTATGTTTGAGACCATGTTTACTTGTAGATGATTGGTATATGGTTGTTCAGTGGCGCAGTAATGAACACGGTTGCCTCATGAACAGCGTGGCCGTGGCTCTAGTCCTGACAATGGCGAGGATATGCACCACTGATGAGCTCTAATGAGAGCGAAACTCCAGTCTAGTGTTTCTTTTCGAAATGGGCCGACTGGAAATTCTATGGGAATGCGACAGCTGCGGTCAATTATGGGTGGTGTTCCAATTGAAATTAACCAAATCCCCGACTACTCATCAAAATCAACAGAATTAGTAAGAATTACGTTAAGAGCAATGAATTGAAAGTCAGATGAGAGACTGCACTTTTGAAGAAGTCTGGATTGGACAAGTTTTTGAACTGCAACAGGCGACTTGAATGTGAATTATCTTGCCACATTTATGGCACTTGGAATAGCGAAGTGGACACAAATCAAGAATGCTTATGATCCCATGACTTACAGTTATTACAGTGTTGGATAGAATTCGCAATTGAATGATGTGGTTCAACTGTCGTATTTCTCTGGTAAGTTACCTTTCCGAACTACCACTGTTATTGGTGTGCTTTCTTCCCGGCATTGTTGGCCTTGCATAACACAGCTGGTTTTTCATTCATCATGGTCTTTACGTCATGACATTGTTCACAGACAGCTGTGGCTGATTGGAATTATGCCTTGTTCAGTAGTAACAATTTTTGCTGAAGACCAGGGGCCAATATTCCTTGCAGTTAACCGATCTCTTAGCTGAATCTGTAGTTGATCACCGAAATTACACCTTGCTGCTTGAGTTTGAAGCTGAAGAACAAAAGCACGGATTTCTTGATTTTCTTATTAACGTATGGAATTGCGATCTTCCCGCAGCTTCAAAGTTAATACGCCGAACATGCTTGAGTAGCAGATTTTTCGAAGAATCGTACGGGAGTGAAAGAGTAGAATCCGGAGACGCCAGATTCTTAATCAAAGCATCCGCATCCTTGCTAATGACCGTGTAGGAATACGGCATTTTCTCTTCTCTTTCATATATTTCCGGGCAATACACCAAATTTCAAATCGTTCCAGGTAATCTTCGAATTCACGTGAACTTGAATGGATGTCCAGATTTTCCCATTTTAAAAAATACTTCATAAGAAATATATCGACTGCGACGTCGGTTATGGTAGTGTAAAATACGCAGTAGTAAGCAGAAATATACTTAGTCCAAATCCAGAGCTAGTTTCTAAGCAACAGTAATAACGCGGCACGTTAGCCAACGAAATCGTAATGTAATTAGTACTCAGTGCAACGCAATTATCCATACCGTTAGTACACACTTTTCCTATGTGAATTACAATAACTGCAACTGCGTTAAATGAAATTACCGTATTTTAGGGGGTTTGAAGTGCAGAACGCCCCCAGAAACTTTAAGAAAAATCATTTCCGTCCACGAACTAACTTAAAGAGGTGGAAATGCCTTCGCATGAGGCATGCTCTTTGAAGAAAACAACTCACCCCCGAAACCCACAGAGGTGAAATTTTCCCTGTCTCCCCGGAACTAACATGGCCGTCACTCCGTAACAAACTTAGATTGTTTATCTGTTAACCTCCTGGTAGACTACTAAGAACAACGACAGAGTAGATAGTCCGGATTTATTGTTCCGGTATTCTGTTGTTCACCTGTCTTCTTTTGAACTTCCATGCGACTGGTCGTTTATTGTTGATCATTTACCATGGTGTTCATATTCGTTCAGTTGCGCGCTGGTATTTAGTCGTGACAGCGCTTGCACCTTTCACATATTCTTTCCTCTCATTGGTTTGTAGATTTTGTCTAATTCATGAGATTAGCTTATTGAACCACCAGAGAGATAACAAACTTCCAGAAATTTCCTTGCGTGTTTGGTGTTTAATTGAGGAAAAACTTCCGCAGCTTCCTTCCCGAACTTGCGTCTAGTTTAGTTCTGGCAAGCGGAAATTATCGAAAATTGGTCGTGTCTCTTGGCTAGTTTGCTTTCGTGTAGTCGCGTAGATGGCTTGCATCCAACTTGACAGAACCAGTTTATGTAGCAATCGTTGCGTTTGATTTTGCGTACTACGTTTCTTGTTGGTTAACTTGAGTTTTTCTTACGATTTCGTCAGTGTTTTGCTTATGGTAGCGGTTCGTTTGTTTACTACTGATATGTTATGGGGATCCAGGAATCCTGCAGTCATCTCTGATATGCTTTTGTTGTGTGATAGAGCGGTCCGTTTTGTCAGTTGTTCTGCTCGTCATTGTTACTTTGTTACCTGTCACAACGAGACTGGACCTTGACGCGGTGTGACAACTTCCGCATCTCATTGACCTATTAGGCTAAACTGGACGGTGTGGCCACCACACCGATGGAGTCACTCATGCCAGGCAGGCCAATAGGTAGAGGTCTGACGAACCAGTCTCCTGGTCCACTAGGTTGGGGGTTGGAAGAAGGTTGGCATCTTTTTCCGAAAAATGTGCCAGTTCTGGTATACTGCTATTCACCCGCTGCCTTACGGTATAGGCTTTTGAACCAAAGGTTTTGGTTGAGAACCCTAATCGTTCACCTGTCTAGGTCTGGGCGCCCTGGCAGTATCTCAGCCCACACACAACCATGAATAATCATAACACAAGTAATTCCATACGGCATCGGCCGTCTCACAGTATAAACCGTGTAGCCCTATCCGCTACATACAACAGGGTGGATAGACGACAACATGCTACTGCTGACCCCTCCCTCACTGTCCTAACAAACTTAGTTCTCAGGCCCCTCTCGACCTCCATTTCTGATAGTTACTCCACAGGTCCCACTACAGATACAGCTAATCATGGTAACACTGAGCCGGTAAATTCCATCTCTTGCCGTTCAGCCTCATGTTTCCATCGCCCCTTGCTTAGAACTGGAATGCGAATTAGTATAGGTGCCTTCAGCGTTTGCACTCTAAAACAGATAGGCCAACGGGCCGCTTTTGCACGAACGTTAGACTCGTTGCATGTCGATGTCTGCTG
>JTDE01004047.1:53405-71276 GCA_014338405.1 Paragonimus skrjabini miyazakii
ATTACGCCTTGACTACAAGTGCACGTTTTAGAGCCGCCTGTTAAACCTCGGGGGGCGTTCACACAACGCTCGTGTGGCAAATGGACCAACCGTTCAACACGTACGCAACCCAGCCTGTCTACTGCAGATCATGTGATCTGTCTGGTCGGCTGAGTGACACCAATTTCGGACAACGGCTAGCGATCGATAGAACCTGGGGCGAAAACAGAGCAGCGCTGCGTGCGCGCGTTCTGCCACAGATGCGTTTCAAGCAAATCGACAACCATCCTGAGGTTTGCGTGCTCAATACGCTTATGCAGGATGCATACTTGTGGACAGTCTGAACATCGAAGCTGGGTCTTTTCTAAACTATCAATTCTGTTGCCAATCCTGATGCCCAGCCAGGACGTTCGTGGGTCGGAATTCTGCAGCTGAAGCCAACCTCTTGGGTCATTTGGTGGATTCCAGGTGACACATTCGGGTATGTAAATAACCGAATTCACACTTGAAATTTCTGAACTGTCGCCGTGGCTTCGTGGTTCATATCTAAAGTAAAAATTGAACTGTTTAATTAGATAACGGCCTTGTGTTTAATAGCCACTACCATTATTGTGTTTAGCGCTATCCCTTCTGCGGATCAAACATGTTCTCAGATGGACTAATTAGTCGTTGGCTGTAGGTGACGTGGCTGAATTCAGGACTGTCATTCTTACTGAAGCACATGTGTGAATTCGTATCATGCGCCGATACATTGCCACTGTTCTGACCTTAGCTGAACGGTGAACTCACCGACAGAAACGGCTGGCTGTTTGGAAACTGACCAGCTCGTCGGTAAAGCATGGTTACCAAGCTAGCCTAGAATGCAAGCTTAGTAGTGCTAACCCCGCAGATATTCACAGCGGTTGGGCTCAAAACTCACATATAATTGATGAAACAGATAGCATGGCGTGCGATACTGTGGTTTGTAGGTCGAACAAACATGGGATTCCTTTGAAATCCCTACGGTTGTTAGACGTCAGGCAGAACATTTCTCATGGCAGTTCATATAACAAATTTAGGACGGATACCGGTAGACAGCCCGAATGCATTCTGATCACCGATCGTGGGTCTCTGTTATTAGAAGAAGTCACGAGAGTGGGAATTGCTGTTGCCTAACTGAATGCTATCAGACTTCAAGATTCTTCGTACTACTGGTCGGGGGAGTCCGTCTGTCAGTTGGGATATCGACGAAGCAGAAGATTAGAGCGTTGGGCGAAACATTCTGATGTTTAAGTTGGCTGACCTCATGATCCCATTGCGCCGTAACCACGAGCTTACAGTGTTAGACCCTGTTTGGCAAATCAAGGACTACTCAGTGAAACTGATATCCGCAATTGCATTTCGACTGTCAAACGTGATATGACTGCTGGCCCAAATAGTTTCAGCCAGCACTCCTCGAAGAGGATGGAGAGGCTCTTCTGAGGGTCCCGTCTCATTTGTTCCAACCTGTGTGGACACAAAGATTATCCCCCCATTCTGGAGTCACTCGATAATAGTTGCCATACTCAAGGAGAAAGTCCCGAATTTTTGCTAAATCCATACATGGATCAGTCATTATTACGGTTCTGGTATCCATTATTCCTCGTGGACTCACTGCTGCTCGGGAGACAGACATTGGGGAAGAACAGGCAGGTTCTGGCCCTGCACGAGGATGTACTAATGAAATTTTCAATTTTCGCCAATTTCTGAAACGGCGTCATACGTACCAGTGAACAACAGTTGACGCTATGTCTCGACTATAACTGTGTTCTATTCACTGGATCGATCCACACCTTTAGTATCGTTTAAATCCAGGTATGTACCGTTTTTATATTATATGGACGTACTGTAAGTGCACCATTCTCTGAACTGAATTCAAGTTAAGTTTCGCGGTGAACAGCCTGGCAAATCCGGCACTGAAGGCGTCGTACGTCCGGGCTGTCCATTCTCACCGTTTCTGTTTAATTTTGTTCGACGTTTACCTCCCATCTGGGAGATGACTGGCTGATCTAAACTATGCTGACGACATAGTGATGTTGTTTAAAAGTTCCCAAGTAGCAAAGACAGTGTTCGATACAATTTCGGGGTGTGTTAACTATTTCGGAATGCGCTTTTCAGGCTCAATGTACAAAGTGTTTCTGCAAGACTGTCGTGTTTATATAAATTTAATATTGGATAATGAAACTGTTAACATTTTTAGTTGTTTTGTGTACTTGAGAAGCTGTTTCAGCGGCAGTGGAGGTGTACAGGATGAAGTAGAGGCCCGTATCTCTAAAGTTAGTATGGCATTCGTTAATCTAGGCCGTCTCTGGCGGCACAGAAACATCACTCTGAGTCCAAATGGTCGCGTATGCGTGGCGACTGTTGAGGCTGTTTTACCCTACGGCCGCGAAACTGCGCCTGCTGGCATAAGGTGCGAGGTAGACAAATGATGACCTGGCGCAGATAAACAGAGTCGTTCACCTACGGGCTGGCCACAGTAGATCGGGTTTGTCTTCCCATCTGGGTACCTCGCGACTCGCGGAGTCAGTAGCTGGAGACTTTAGGCGAGATGGCAGCCAATCGGTCTCAGTGGCCTGAATGTTGTCGTTGTTTGGCGGGTTTTCTGTTAAGTATGTGTACTCACTGACGCGAGGCAGTGAAATTCATAAGGAAGCTGTTTTGCCGGTGACAGCTCACTTTCTTGCCAGGTTGTTTGTTTGTAAGCCGTAGACACTGACATCTTGTTTGAAAATAGAGAGTTCTTTTTAGTAGCCATATCTGTGATATTAATGGTGTGTCTAATTACATTCTGTGTAAGAACTGCTGTGATGAAGCCTAGTGAATGGGAAGGGAATACCCTTCCCGGGGCCTCCGCACAACTTACCGAAAGACATCCGGGGCTTCAGCTACGATTACCAAAAGTAGAAGCCCCATATTAATTTGTAAACCCGGGACAGGCAAAGTTGTTCTTATTTCTGCGGTTTTTGACATCTAGGCCTTTCATCAGAGACGGCAATACTAGGTTTCACAAATGACAAGTCTACTGGCGAATGATGTTTCCGTGCAATTTTTTCGTCATCTCCATAGACAAACCTTTGTTGTCAAACGATGCATCTGCGGCTTCTTTGTAATAGGTACAAACAACTGAAGCTGCAACGTCTAGGATGCTGTACTAGGCGGTAACAGATCCAGGTTTCAACGAACGCCGACTGCCGTGCTCTCAAAACATATTGCTCAGCTTGTCAACTCCAAGCTTATTCTTGTCACAAAATTCAACAACAATTGACGTACAGTTTTTGCAACGTCCCATGATACCTCTTCTGTAGGGCAAAGGTGACAGACGGATGTTCCTCTTCTTTTCTGATTTACAGAGCAACAATTATTATTTTCTACCATCCCAATAAAAGGATCCCTTGCGCAGCGAGAGTAATTCGATATAAATTTCTTGTGGTAGCCCACAGTGGTTTGAATGCACTGGTTTTGACGCAGCCGTGGTAGCCACGCAATTTCATTGACAGGACTCCAACTCTGAGAGATTATGGAAGACATTATTTTAGAAAACGCCAATGGAGTTGGAAACACTGGGATCTAAAGGAATTTTTTTGCGCGTGAAGTGACGAAAGATAGACGAAAGGACATGATCGCTCTGGTGTTAAGTATTGACAATCTCAAATAGACCGTTGTCATTGAGCAAACACAAATTCTGTTGGATATACATACGTCGTGCTTCAAAATGTTCAGTTCCATAAATGAGTGTTAAGGTGGTCAAGCTTTTGAATGGAACACGGTTTCTATATGTACCTGAAAAGTGGGCCATACTCAGTTTAGACTTAAAGTCACTTTTTGAGGTGTGGGGTTACATGGAGCGCATCTGTTATTCAGACGTCACCTCTTAACTTTTATTAAACATGGTGATCCAACTTCTAAGAATGGGGCGCCGTTGAAACACAATCGATATCGGAATACTGACGCAAATGCTCTGGATTAAATGAAATGAAATTTGTCAGGTCGTGAAATGTCCATAAACTGGACCACACGATATCCATAGCGGTCTACATTAGACGTCAGTGGACAATCTCAGTAATTGTTCGATAAACACAGGCTGGCATATCGGAAATCGCTTTGTATGGATCAACAGATCATGGCCGTCACATACATTCTCAACCAAATTTGAGACTGGCTGGGACTCCGCGTTCATCGTAGTTCTAATCTCACTACTTTGCTATTGCTTAATCTATAACCAGGCGGACACATAAAGACGTTTCACGCCTAAAGTGGATACGACGTTTGAAGCTATATGATCTTGAGTAGTGGTATAAGTCATTACAGAAGACGGAGAGGATGATTTAACAAGTTATGTTTTACTCAACTTACGGTTATCGTAGTTGTAACTTATTTGTCTTTTTATCTTATTGACTTGAACTACTGACGATCTCTGACAAAGAGGAAGCATAAGCCTGGTGGGCTTTTTTTCTTTCGAAAAATGCTGGCTAAAAAGTTTACCTCAATGCAAGGGCTGACATCAAATTTTGGTGATGTTTGATTCAAAATCACCCAATTTCCCAACTACTCAACAGTCTAAACGTTATACAACAGGTCTGATAAAATCGTAGATTTCGACCTGACTCAGAAGTTTTGGGGTTATTGACTGTAGCTAACCACTTGTAACCGTGTGTCCCATCGAGTCGTTCGGACAACCGGACCGTTAGTCGCAAAACTAATGTGACTGGGCACTTGTATACAGTAATTTAGTTGTGCCTAATATGAGGTCAGTGCACAGTGGTCAACTCGGTGTCCAAAATCGACAAGTCTGAGTTATGTTCACCAACAGAACGCAATACTTGCTCTCAACATCTGCGGAACCACGTATATGGACGTCCGCTTAAATAACGAATTTGAAGGCGAAACAGGTTACACGAGTCAAAGATTAAAAAAATTCCTGTATCACCATTTCACCATTCTCAACTAACTGGAAGTGAAACGGCCTACCTAGTAAAATGAGTAGATTTGTTGTTTATTTACTCCAATCTACATGCAAACGAGAGCCGTTTTAACTCGCGGAGAGTAAGCTCGTCATAGATATAAGTCTATGAATGTGTGTGGAGTTCTTCGAAAATTTGGAATAATTATAGTTTGTATAGGTCTTATGAGCTGTCCAAGGTAACCCGCTCATGGCAGTGATTTACTGGCTGTGGTGGTCCTGGTGGTTGCTGAGTCTTAGCTCATCATAATCGATCGGAAGCTCGAGTGACCATGTCCGGTTGCCAGTCCGTCAAGTTATGTTCTGCCTTTTCCTGATTGGTACGCAATGTGTGATGATGGTGTACGTGTGTACAATTCAGATGTGGGTGCGTTAACCGAAAGACATGATGATATGCCGCAGTCCCTGTAGCAGTCTATTTCATCGGTCTGTTGCCGTTGTCTAAGTGACAGAGAATAATCTGCCACAGCAAGCCACCAGAGAAACATTTGCTCTCTTTTCGGACCTGGTGGAGGCTCGTAAAGCTATTGGACAACTGCGAAGCGAAAAGACAACAGATGACGATGGGTTGCTAAGACATCTTTTGAGCCATAGCAGTTCAACTTTGGCTCATATCTTATTTTATTTAGCTCCTCCGTCTAAGAATGGAAGACAGTTCCGAGGGATTTCAACGGTTCCTTGATTATGTCTTTATATAAAAGTAAGGAGAGGAATCAGAATACTGACAACCATTGGGAAATTTGTCTGCTGAACTGTGCTGGAAAAGCCCATTCAGGAACCCTGCTCAGTTGACTTAATGCTGAAGAATGGCGTGGATTTTGTGGTAGTTGCAATATGATTGACGTGGTATCCGCAGCTCGTTGGCTTCGGGAAGAGTGCCGTGACCAGAACCAGCCATCATGTATTTTATTTGTGAATTTCACAAAGAAAGTATTGTGGACGATGCTTGATAAATGTAGACACCTGGGTGAGTTTGTCAATATAATTGAAATGTTGCGTGCGTTTAAGTGGGCAAAAATTCACTTAAGCGAATCGGACTTTGATGATTTCGAACTTGTCATGGGTGCGAAACAGAATTGTCTCTTAGCTGTAACTTTAGTTAGCGCGTAGTCAACAGCAATGCTAACAGTTACATTTCAAAACGGTGAGGATGGTCTTCGCTGAATATCCGACGCTTCGTTGCTTCAAATTTGCTATATGACTCGACCGTTTGTATGCTATTGTCTTCGGATGACCGTTCACTATTTAGTCACAGTGAAGACGAATGCAGTGGTTAGCCACAGCGACCAAGATAGCCAAGTCTGATTTATACATAAACAGTTTCTTGCGATATAAGGCTTTTTCCTTAATGCTAGTTTGCCAAATGGCTAATGTTGGCCGGTTCGATGCAAAGACCTTTACTCGCATGCCTCCTGGTCTTATTCCTTCGGGTTTACACCGTGTGTGAGTAAAAGCACAAGTGGTTTGTGCGGTTTCACTTGTGATGAGTGTTATGCACAGGCGTATTTCGGATTCGGCCGCTGTGGCAGGCTAATCCGAACTGAATGCGCCAACCCTATAAATTATGTTTTTATGAGTTTTTTCTCTTGGTTTGTTAATGTATGAGATTTCTCGGATGTTTCAGGTAGTCGCTGATAGGCTTTTGTTATCTTGTATAACGAACACGAACAAGGTTGAGATCTTAAACGATGAGCTGCCTCAGAAAGATCAATTGAAGATTACTGTTTCAGCAACTGTGGGTACTCTCTCCTTCTTCATGGTTGTAAAGTTAGACTTCTAATGCTTAAGTGAATCAAGTTACATGCTTTTTGGTAAACTCGATTACTTGGTGATCGAGTGTACCCACGTTTGCTCTCATTCCGCAGGATTTGAATAGTTGCTTATATTCAAACCGGAAATGTTGATTTTTTCCCCCACTGAATACCATCCACTTTTGACCGCAATCCTTACATTTATATAAGTCTTCCGGCCAGCCGACTTCGTGAAGAAGCACTAGATTTGACTTTTGCTCTTGTTAGGGCCATCCCTAGAGCCTATCCTTGTCCGTGCCAGAGTTTGCACTCTGACCCTCGTGTATGTGAGACTAACGTGTTTTAGCACAACGTCAGTGAGCTCACACTAAGCATGGCCGATCAGTCACATCAAAACGTTCAACCACAACCCTATATAAATAGTGTTCAGACTGCCTGATCATTTTGAACGGAATAAAATCAGAGACGCCCTGTTTACTCCAATCAGTAACCCCATGAACGGGAACTCCTTAGTTAAATTGAAGTCCAGGGCTTCATTGAACTAACTAATCAATGTATATAGTGAGGATTGAATTTCGAGGATTTAGATTATTTCTAAATGAACGCCACCTACTTACGATCGAAGCCCTTGCATTCAGATAATCTTGATTTTGTGAACGATACTCTAAACTTCTTTTGTCAAACTGGGATAGAACCAGTCATCGCATACAGCTGAACGCCTGTGTAAACGTCTGCCAGCCAAAATCCTGCCTACTGATTAACAGTTAAGCCCATTGTTACGTCGACTAAACCGGGACGTTCTGGCGGTGTGGGTTATCAAATGAATCTGATGGCAGATAACCGTGCAAAGTCAACGTCACTTGCCTGCAAACATGACTGAACGTTTAGCTGTAGTAATTAGGTGATGTCTCATGCACGGCGCGATGAAAATTGAGGTTCTCTCACAAACACTTAGGCTGAAATTTAACTTTTGAAGTTAACGTACACTCTGCTCTCACATTCTGACAAGAGCAGACCTCAAGCCTATCGGAAATTCAAAATCTGCGACTAGATGTGGGCGATGTTCGATTTTTGTCGACGGATGTGCATAGATTCGACAACGAGATCTCGAAACCATACATTCGGCAGTAGCTTTCAACTTCTTATTTTTGGTGTTTTTTCGCTTCCTGGGAAAAGCCCGTCTGTTTTCAATGACTGTTCATGAGTTACTAGTCGGGACAGGTGTTAAGCGCAGCTGAGAAATGTTGTGTTTTATTTTCTCACTCAAGTGCAATGCAGCCAAATCTCTGAAATACGTTTGCGGAACTTGTTCTGACATGCTAATTCCTATGCCTCCACAACCAGCGAGTTCCAACTGTCAACTGCAGTATATGCAACAGTACTGATCGGAAACCAATGAACTGCCGCCCACTGGTGGGTTGTCCCTGATTTGGTGGGACATGAAAAGCTACTGCAACTGAAATTCATCTGTTTCAGGTAGCGATGTTCCCGCAGTTTTCTACGCTACTTAATTTATCGTGTAATATTTGATTTCGCCTCCGTGGTTTTTAAGCTGAAACTGCGATAGAGCATTTAAAAATTTAGTTGCATTATGTACTTGATACATCGAGGCTGATCTTATGTTCCCGTGGCCGCCATTGACTGAACAAACCATCTGTGTCGTAGTTGCTTGTAGACCAACACTGCTTCTGAGATTAGAGAAGACTAACCAGGACACATGGGAGTTGAATTTCTGTAGCCTTCGTGAACTAAAGTAAGCCTATACATGTCACCCTTCTATGGAATGGAGTATGCTGAGAATGAAGTGGAAAACGTATGAAGAAAAGTCATCATTAAATGATCCAATTGACGCAGTAGTCAGTCAGAAAACAATACTATAGTAAGCAAAATACGTTTTGAATGGTCCTTCTGAAGATAATACCTTGTATGTTATAACAAAGCGGACCAGTTTGCATCATGAAAATTTACTTTGCCGCTTCCGTTGAGTGTACCGCAAGTTAAGCCTCGAATAATAATTGGTGATCGAGATTTTGAATGTATTCGATTTTCTCGCAACCTCTGTCACCTCATGAAAGAGTATCTAAGAATGTCAGCTGCATTTGTGAGTGCATTGGACGGTCCAAGGTAACGGTTTCCAGCTGCACCATTTGGTATGCTTTTCAAACTCAACAAAGATGTATATGAACAAGTCAGTAGAAATGCCATGAAGCCACTCTTAAATCCGCATCTGACGGATGTGTTCATGTACAAACTAGAACGTAACGAATTGTATACAGTACGACGTTTTTGTCATAGTAAATGGGAATATTGAGATTTTCCTTGTAGTAAGTCACTGCAGCATTGCTCACTACTGTATCTGTTTCACTTGGAGTAGAATCATTCTGTGGATGTTGAATTATGGTTATGCTCAAATGCGTCTCTACGAAAAATGATATATTGGGAACCAACTTGGAAAGATTACTACATTAAGTTCATCATTCTTATGCTACCCAACTCTAATGCGAAGGTTCCGTAGTAGAGCTGCGACCAAGGTTATGATCATATCAACAACAATTCAGAAAAAGCAGCTATCCTGAACAGTTCGTCAGAGATTACTTTGTATCCGAAATCGGACTAAGTAGCACGCCAAAAGTAGGGGAAAATTTTCATCCCCATGTGTTTTCCGTTAAAATGGTTTTAAGTAACACATGTGTTTAATCACTACCTGAACAAAATGGTAAACCCAACTTCTTATTTTGCAACCTGACGCACTGGTTTCACGCCCCCTCCTACGCTCTCCCTACAGCTCAAAGGCAAGATACTGATAAATGCCAAAAGCATACTTTATGCTTGCTTTCATGCTGTCATTTAACGTAATATGTTGGACTCATGACTGGTTAACTGTTTAAGCGAATGAAGGAAGATCACCTAACTTGTTTGGAAAATGCGTCAATAAAGAGATAAATCTCTCATTTAGTCGACATGTTGACTCTATTCTGTCTTCCTTTATCATATTACATGCGCCTAAGAACCAACAACAATCGATTACATTACAGCAGCTGGATCGACCGCATTTGGAGTTGGTAGTTCAGTATCGTATGCTCGAGTAACATTTGTTCAATTGCTGAATCTGCCTTGACATAAAACTGGCTCTTTGCCACTGGCGGGCACAACAGCAGTATAGAGCGACAACCGATCGGTCGTCGTCTAGCGAGTTAACAATCTTTGTTTTTAGATGAGACCCAGTTGTGAAAAGTCAGGGCTTCGGCTGGATTCGAACCAGCGACAGAAACACCATGCATCAACGCGGCAAGCGCTCTATCAGCTGAGCTACGAAGCCACGCCAGAAGCCCGGAACTTTCACATTTGGACTTCCCGCCCGTTGCTGGTTCAAATCCAGTCAAAGCCCCGACTTTTGCAATTGGGTTTCATCTAAATTCATAAATCCGCCAAACTATTTATTGGTAAGAGCTAACAGTCAAGCGACATGGCCCAGGTGTTAAACATTTTGCTCGTATTTTGAATAATCGGCATTTATTCTTGTGTTGAATGGGTATGTAACGACCAGATGAGAAAGGTTGTTTGTAATTCCGTTTTTTATTCGTGATAGAGTGATATCCACCAGAGCGGTTTGGGAAAGTCTGAAAACTTCAGCCATCAGACTTCGAACCGTACGTACTACCTATATTTGAGTTTTTCGATCAGGATGATGTGCGTTTTTCGATGACTGCTATAACGGCAACTTCTTAGTCTCTGCTGCACGTGAATGATCTTGAAGTCTCTATCCCTCATATATTTGACTTTCAACTCTGTTGAGAGGCATGTACGTCTGATCTTAAAGTACACGATGACTGTAGTAATTTAACCGTTGTAGATACAGGGTTGTTGTTGAACTAGTTGTCCGTGATGAAAGAAGTTAAGCCTCTCAGTCGTAGCTGCTTGCTATGTATTAACGAGACCATTTTTGGTAGGTAGGGTACACCCCACTGAATGTAACCTAGTCAGCACAATGTGCCATCTCTCAGCTATCACCAACTAGAAGCTAAAACAGCACACATTTTCTTCTCTACACTCTTAACTTTTGCGTTCGTGCACTCATTCCTTATTGTCCATCGTTTAAATGATATTTGACAAATGCCGATAATTCCTACGCCTGTCACACATACCTACACTTACCTCTGTCTTTGATTTAACAGACACCGTATCCTGAATGCCGTTCACTATTGAACAAAAGTGGAACAACATAATCTTTGAGATTTGTTCCGAAAACTAGTTATGTTTTCGTTCTTGTTAGTTAATGCAGAGTGGACTGACTGATCTTTGATGAAGGTTATTGCACTGACTGTTCTCTGTTAGCTGTTCGTGGTTCTGTATTTAGTTGTTTTTTTTTTGTTGCCATGTCTTCGAAAGTTCTTGTGTCAGATTTGAAGATGTCTGTATTCCTTCAGTTCCGAGAATTATTCAGGCAAGGTGTTAACAGAGACACTCTACAGGATAAATGTCTGTTTTTCAAACACGTCAAAGTAAGTGGTTATTACTGTGAAGCCATCTGAACGCCTCGGTGTGTTTGAGATTATCACTAGGAAATCACCACTGGTTCTGCACGGACAACATTTGAAGCTAATGTTCCATTAGCTCTTTAGATCCTGAAACACTAACCATATAATCAACGCACTAGTTCCAGTTGACCAGACAACAACAAACTCACGACCCAAAGCACCATGAACTGTGTGGAATGTTTGTGTCATCACTGAATTGGTTACCCTGAAGTATACATTCATTTAGCTACTCCAAGCGATACTGTAATTCCTTGGGCTGTCGCATACATTTCAGGCGACTGCTACCTTTTTAGTTTTTACGGGTCTGCAAGTGATGGTTGATTGACTTGTATTAAGTCGTATGAACTAATGAAGTTTATACTTCGGATTGAGTGAGAAATGGTAGGTATCTGGATGACCGGCATTGAGCGATGTCCCTGTAACCGTTGATTCCTGAACCGTTTCGACCACAATACACTAGCTTACTCAGTCATCATGAGTGTGTATTCTGTCAGTGTACGTACGTGGAAATGCAGTGTGTGCGAACGTTGGCTCATTTTGCATTCCTAGCTGACCCATGTGGTTTGAGTGCTGTTTTGGGCTGTGTTCATTTTTTACGAAATCGTGCGTAACATTTTACAGCGGTAATCAACATCCATTCCAGGAAGCCAGATTGTCTGAGAAACACATCAGCCACAATTCATGAAATGCAGATGAACCTTGATCTTATTGTCGGACAAAGTGGTAGGACGATCAAATGGATTAAGGTAGACAGACACGCCACACACACATGTCTCCCACTTCTTCTATTTCTTCTTTCCCTGACTATACGCTTGCGACAATATTTACAGAGACAGTTGAATTCTTAGCAACTTTTATTGCTGTGCAATCTGAACGAATCGTCTCGTACACTTTCGTTCAAAATCTCCATTGGTCAGGGTGTTTTAAAATATCCCGTCATGCCCTTTTAAATTTGTTTTAGTAATCAATGTATCAAAAAGTATCTGTATCATTAGTTTCTGTGGGGTGTATACTTTTCAGGGAATTTAGAACCACATCTGTCAAGAAGGTCGCGCAACTGACATGATCGGTTGCTTATCTTAATTGTATCAACCACTAAATAATTCACATGCCACAGGTAGTACTCTGAACCAAAAATCGAACGTGTAATTTCATATCTCTCAGCACGCCACAAAGCAATAGTCTGATTCGGCTAGGAAAAGAGAAGAATCTTACATTTGTGAAAGCTATCTTGAGCTAACCGCAGATCGCTCTTCTGATACGACAGTAAAAAGACATAAACCTCTGTTCATGTAGAAATGTTAGCACAGGATTGTTCCCAGTGTCTACAGGAACTAGGTAAACATCTGACAATCCAGTCAGCATTCAGCGGAACTGCATATGCTATGGAATTAAGACTTGCGTTTGCCCGGAACTTTTCCCGCCATAACTATACTACTGTCAAGTCAGAATCAAGTTGGAAGACCTACTAACCCACTAATCACCTGGGCTAGAAGTGATATCCTTTGTCCTCTTGAAAAGTTGCGTTACGGAATTAGCAAAACCGCTTACATCACTTTTCACTGGTTCCTTGTTAACCGGCCGTCTGCTGAAGGCCAAGAAACAGTTCATAATCACACCTATCTTCAAAAGTGCGTACGTAGATGACCCAGCGAACTATCGAACAATAGCATTGCTTTCATTGTTCTCTCATCATCATCATCATCATCATCATAGACAGCAATACATCAGTGGTTCACACTGATGCTTAACTGCTACACAACCATGAAGAAGAAGAAACAAACCCTGTTTAGGAAGAGAGAAGAAAAAAGAGGGAGGGGAGGGGACCTAACCACTAAAAAGAGCTACGTCTATATTCAAACATTGTTCTCTAAAGTAATGGAGAACTTACTGGATGACTCTTTCCGTGCAGAGACCTCGAACTGATCATCAAGCAACCACTTGGTTTACGTAAAGACTATCCATGCGTCACGAACCTGTTAACTGCTCACTATGTGTGAACGAAGGTTGCAGACGCAGGAGTGGCCATAGACGTTGTTTACTAGACCTTGCCAAAGCCTTTGAAAGTGTTAATCCTTCCATCGTGGCTTTGATAAGCGCTTGTTCATTTGGGTAAAGAATTATCAGCATGAAGCTGAGTGAAAAACTTTCAGAGTGGGTGTCAGCCAACAGTGGCGTTCCGCAAGAATCGATCTTAGGACCACTGATATTCATTCTTCTCGTTTTTGAACTACCCAATGTAGTCAAATCGCCGATGTTGATGTACACCGATGACACAGCTCCAGCGAGTTCTAGAGCACCTGGAAGACGTGGTAATCCTACTAAACGATTTGTATTGTTCATATCAGTCGTCAGTAGCAAAAACTTGCCTTGCACTGTCAACAGGAGTAGTCAGGCCTCATCAAATGTGTGCTAACTATCACCTTGGCAACAGAGCTGCTCATGTCAGCATGCGAAACCAACCTAGAGACCATAGTGACGAACAGAATGAGTCTGTCTACAAATTGTGCTTCCATGGTTAAAAAAACAAAAACAATATCGAACCTCCTAGGAAGAATCTGTGGGACCTTCCACCTCGCAGTGTTTTCCATTGTGTCAACGTCCATAATTCGACCTCACCTGGAAACGAATACACAGGCTTTTTCTTAATTTAATTGGAATTTAGCATTTATTGAGTGTTCATAGACGGGTCGCAAGAAGAGTTATGGGACTCATGTAAACACCTTACCCGAAAAGACGGGCAGAAGTAGGTCAATTATCAGTTAATTACATGAGAGGCCTAAATCGTACCCGCAAAATACTCTACATCCCGGGTCGTCTATTGGCAGATCTCCTAGTGGATAAAGATGAACGTTTAAGAGGTCACACGCTGAAACTGAGTAATGAAACAGGCAGGTTGCCTTGCAGACAGAACTGCTTTACTGTTAGGATCTGTTCACATTAAATCGCATTCTCCAGTTCTGTGGTCACGGTGCATACGTGAAAGGTGACTAGCACTATTTATTTTCCGCCTGTTATACTAGCTCAGTCTCACAGGTCCTCAACTGCACGTTTGACTGAATGTTATTTCAATGTGTTTCAGTGTCCGTTGCTGAAATGTTTGCAGTCAGTGACCTAAATGAATTTTCTCTTTATTTAATTACATTCACTTTTTCTTCACGCTTGTAGACTGTCCACCACAGAGACAGGAACTCACAAGCAAAGATCTTTCTTCCTCCTCTAACAACCTGTGAACTTATTACAAAAAGCTTCTTTGTTGGCTTACGAACCGAGGAAGATGGCGGTCTCAAAGACTCAACGCCATTTAGAGCAATATTTGAAGCCGATCGAACATCATCGTGCACGGGTCTATACCAATTCCCTGTTAGGCTTGGCGATGAAAAAGCTATTCATTTTAGATAAACCCGATATCTGTACTTATCTTTGACTTAACTTACACGAAGGTGGAATTATTTTTTACAAGCGAACTAATGGTGAATTGTCGATGATTTAGAGACGCGTTCCGGTAGCCCGTTTGAGAGAACTGGTGATCTCAATTTTTTTTAAATAACACGTGAAAGTCACTGTGAGGTGTTTTATTCTGCCGTTTTTCTATGAGAAAAATGCGTGAAACTGTCATTTCGCAACAAGTCGACGTAGTAGTGCGTTAAGGGCACGGTTGAGGTTCCTTGAAAGTGAGGTTCTAAGATGATCAGTTTGTGGACCAACCCAACCGGTAACATCTGGGGTGTAATGTCTCGACAAGAGTACCCAAACGGAGAAGTCGTTAGTCCACGTTCCGTACTTAGGAGTGTTCTGAGACAAGAATAGAGTGCAACAAGTCTTGTTGATACCATCCATTAAAATTGTGAAATAGAATGAGCGGCCTACATTTTACCTATTTTTTACGAGCATGTTGTCTTTGATGCATTGTCGAGTGAAATGAAATAGTTGTTGGATATTCTGACAGATACTCATTCTGGGCCGTGCACAGTGTTTTTCAAACTCCCTCAATTCGTCATCCCGCAGAGTCACTGCAACTGTTACTCCGCCCATATTACGTGAGCAATTTAATTAAACCCATGGAAACTTTATGAATTATTTACCTTAATCCATTGTGAAAACAGCCCATTTGAGGAGGTCAGTACGATGGTTAATCATGGTCGGTGCGCTGAATCACCTCCTCCTGGTACAGACTAGGCAGTCGTGATGCCAGCCCTGACTTGCAACTAGTTCTGCAACCCCAGCTGAGGCCAACTACTCTATCTGGTGTTAATGTACTGATCACAATTGGTCATAAAAATGGAGATTTCGTCAGTGCCTCTTCACGGCCATCCACCAGTACACAGGATAGGCGAGCGGAGTATTTTTGTACAGAATGGGGCCAGATGTGTGGATCTAATGCTGGTTTTTCGGCACATCCTTATATGCGTCGACGCAAGGATGGAACAGAACAGGAAGTAGGTGCTTTGCCTCACACAACCTTTGACTGCGCTGAATGTGGACGCAACTTTCCGACCAGAATTGGTCTCAGCCAGCACAGAAGGCGTACGTGTCTCTTCGAACGCAAGTGGTAAAAACTCAGATGCATGAAAACCGCAGAATCCGTAGAGTCTCAGCGACAATCAGCTTCTTTTCTCAGATTTGCTGACAAACTAACTCCGTTGTGCCCCTACAAAACATGAACGCCATCACCGACTTCACTCGCTTTTTCACAAGTCGTTTGTGGAGAGTATCTAGATGCGCTCACACACACTGAATTTGCGAAAATGTTATGGTCCTACTCCCAACGCAGCCATCGTTTCACTGCCATATATGATGTTGAATGTCGATTCCAGTCTGGGTAGTTCTTCCGTTTGATGCACACAGCAGTTACCTAACTCAAGTCTAACAGCGAGGTATCCATACAGAGCCAAAAACTATTCGCAATCGTCCGTGGTCTGCATGCAAACATACTCACCGCGGTACAAGCAAAATTATTAATATACGCGCGTGCTTCTCAAGTTATTCCATACATTCGACGACTTGTCACTGTGCGATGTGCTCTCGTTGCACCCAGAAGCTATACAACCAGGAGGCAGATATGCTTAGCCAACTACACGGCTATTCAAATGCTGTACTATCAAGGGAAGAAAGGTGCCAATTTTGCAAGGTTTTGTTTTCGGTAACTGGAGAGTTGCCTAATAGATTAATTGGGGCCCGTCGAATAATCCTAACGAGTACTGGTCCCATATATCATCAGCTCATCCGCATATTGATGACGATAATCTTTTCCGATTCTGCTTCTGAACTGGTACTCAGTTGACCCGATCACTGGACTACCTGAAAACCATCACTCCTGGTTAGGATAGGTGTAGTGAACAAACTTTTAGGATTAACATCAAGTAATCAACTAACCCGGGCCCAGTGCGGTAAAAATAGAGGACAGGAAGCTGTGGATATAGTTACAACCTCATGTTATTTCATGTTACAAACACTCCCATAGACGGCAATGTCTGAAATAACTGATTAAGGAATGTGAAACACATGTGACAACCACTCTGCGTTCTCCTGGTTCTTAAGTTGGAAGGTTCCAAGTTGAGCATTTCAACGGCTCAACCGGTCCGGTTGGATGGTTGTCGTTTCATTGTACGGTTGTCGTGTTGTTAGCCGATATGGCCCTTAATTGGATCTGGCTCAGATGCCGCCGATGCGCGGTACTACCGTTGAAATTCGTGTTCTGAATAATTAGCTGGCGGAACTTTTGAGTGTTGGTGTTCTCGGCCAAGAACGCGTATGGCTTAAGTATTGTATACTCGGGAAATCAAATCATGAGATACGCGCTTCAACACTATAAAACAAATCCACTCATTTGCATACAACATTGGTCATATTACGTCACGGTTGCAACGGTCACCAATGTCCAGTTCCTGTAAAGTTGACACGAAGGCTGAGGATGCTCGTGAAGTCCGGAGAGGCGGATGTTCATGCCAACTGTGAAGGTCACTTGCAACTGTATTTTGTTAGGCCTTATACAACACAACATCTTCATGGAATTGAAGACTTTCTCGACACATCCAAGCCCCACTTCAGTGTTTCTTCTTGTATTTCCCTCCACTTTAATATTAAAATATATACTCACGTCCCACTACTGAATAGTATTCGTGTGAGTAATATATTGCGACCGTTCGTCCTCACTAGACCCCTTCCTCGCAAAGATTGTTTCAGCTGCATTGAAATTCGTTCCGGCTGTCCTCGTTCTCTCGACGATCTACGTACCCGTCTCGATGATGTTAATGCAGTTGATGTGAATTCTTTTCTAATCCGGGTGACGTGCCATCTAAAAAGCTAACTTCCATGAACTCGATGCTGATTCTTCTCATTCTTAATTACATGCACTAGGCCACGGGGCTCCACTACTAGATACGGTTTACTCCATTGTGCCGGGAGCTTACTATTTTCGAGTCCTGTTGAGCCCGCATTCTGCCGGTCTCTGTACTTAACCTTCGAACCAGGTTCAAACACAGCACACCGACTCGATGATTTTACAGTCGACTACTACTCGAAAACTTCTTGTGCGCTTGTCAGGTTCTGACTGGCCAACCTCCGAGCCCCTGCTTATTCACGCGTGCTCATCCGTTAGTCTCCTCATAAGCCGACTTTC
>JTDE01004048.1:8014-20442 GCA_014338405.1 Paragonimus skrjabini miyazakii
AGGCGCCCCTGGGACGGTCACAGGGTGGGGCGCCCTAACACACTTCGCTAGTAACTCGTTTGTTTTAACACGTGACGCACTTAAACAACTTGTTTCAACGCGTGACGCACTTAAACAACTTGTTTTAATCCGACACTCGTCATAACAAAATCCGATGCTGGAGCAGCGTGCCATCCTGATTGGTTCCCACGCTGACATACCAGTCTGCTCGCCTTGTCGACACTGATTGGCCGTTTTCTTCCGCGAATCCCTGGTTGACTTCGTATCGAAGCGTTTGACCAATCCAAACAACTGGCTTCACGCCTCATCGTCAAACCATCATTTGCCAAGTTTGTACCTTATGTCAATCGACCGAGGAATCTGTAAAAAAAATGCTCCTTGTGACAGACGACTAGCTGGCACACTTAAAGACTGGACGAATAAGCCAACTTGACACTCACTACGTTTTCTCACTTTACCGTCACATACCAGCTGATGACTTATGACGTCAGCAAGTGAACACAGATACTGATGATAGAACTGATGAAGATGGAACCACGTTGCAACGGACAAAATAACAGCCCTTGCAGTCGCTTTATACACACTACTAATATACTTCAGAGATATATCCATCTGTTGCCAGAGTTGTCCCAGACTTGCGAATACCGCACTAGCCCTAAAGGTGCGAACACGTCACCATCCCCATTAGACACAATAATACATGTGGTTGGAGCTGACGCTTAACTGCCGTACAACCGTGAGAATGAAGCCCTAGCCAAGAGGTAAAATAAGGCAGAGGATCGAACTGTTAAGAGTAACTGTCTATACTCAAACATTCAACGTCAAGATGATTGCACCTTGTAAACAAACAAGTGGGTTATAAGTGAAAGTAAAGCGTCCTTCCGTAAAGTTTTCACTGTTGTGAGTCACAGATAACTCAGCGAAACAGCAACAACATTCGCACCCTTGAGCCCGATTGGCCAAGATCTCAACTAAACCACTGACAAATAACTCTGTAAGTCTTAATAGCCCCATTCCGGTGGACGAATATGACTTAAAGTGTTCAACCCTTTGATGAACCACATAATTTCTCCACGTCAAATCGCTGTCTATCCACCTCGCACCTTAAGCCAGTCGGTCTACACATTCGTAAAGAGTGTTCTGTGTTGTAGACGGCTAGCTGGAATCTACAGTACATCACCAAGGACAAGGAATAGACGCGCGATAGGCCAGGAAAGAAGCTCCATATGATTTGCCATCGCCCAAGTATACCACTGAAGAATTATTATGCTGGAAGCAAAAAGCCTCTACCTGGATTCCACCAAAAAGCGCTAGTCGTTAGTTTAATTTTACCACTTTCACGGGAAATTTATGGTTGTTATTCTTACGGAAACGCGTTATTCACGAACGTACAGTTAGCTCATTTTATCCAACGTCATCCTCCACACGTTGACGATTGGCAAATTATTGATTGCGCCGTCAATACATCCATTGCACAAAGGCAAAATTACGCCGAAACTCAAACATGAAGAATGTAGCTATCACAAAGCGAAATCAAGTGCATGGTAAATTATTTTGAAGAATTCATATGGAATCTATGTAACCTGTGTTGCATGATAGACAGAAAACGCAGATCAGAAACGTGTTCCAGTTTCAGAGGGTCGGCAATGGAAAAAATGCGAAAGATAACAATGAGCGGAACAGAAACGCAATAACTGCTTATCAAGCATACAACAATATATGCAACATACGGCAGACAGCAGCGGTGATAGGTCGAAAGTATCTTCATTCTACCGCCATGATTCTGGTGATTAAGTTATCTGAGTACTCGGAGTGGTGTCCGCACAAATGCATAAGGTCTGCGCTCAAATTCAACTACCGATGACGTAGTTACAACAGACTCCGGTGGGTTGTTCCGGACTGGGCACACCTAGACGCTGGGTGCCCTTTGCAAGTAAAATGATCCGTTTGATGTTGTGGCTCTAGCCAATTACTCCCGAGAAGGTTATTTTTGCTGAGTATTGTTGAAGCAGTTCTGTCCCCGTATGGATTTGAATAAGGTCAACATGTTTATGTAAGGTGCATGGTTGAGCAACATTTCGTTCGTTTTCGTCAGCTACATACGCCAACCAGCCGTTACAACAGTATCTCGCAAGCCAATGTAAACATTGTTATCCTTCAAGGGCGGTGATGAGGCACCCTTGATAGGACGAATGAAGACAGAATTGAGCAGCACATATACATGAGCTATGCCAATTGCACTGCACTCAACAACGCTCGTGCTTTTAGCTCCGAGGAAGGATACAGTGTCAACATTCGCCAAACTAAATCTTGTTTATGAATTTACCTGGACACCCGGATTACAGTAAGTGGGCCGTACAGTGGGAGCACCACACTCGGATCTCGACACAAAGCCCGAAATGGCTTCTGAAGGCCAAAAATGCTACGGCCAAAAATGTCACAACAAACCTGATTGGCTCTGATCATACAGCAGATTCATTGAAGGTTTTTCGTGTTATCCAACAGGTTAAACAAACGTATCCTGGCTCGTACACTATAAAAAGCCACTTTCGTGCCCAGAAACAGATGGTAGTGAACCTAGCACTACCTTCATAATCCATTGTGCAGTGACCAAACGTTAATTACATTTCTATTTTTAATGCTTCATTTTTTAATTGTCGGATTCCCTTCGTTCCTCACACTTTTCTGCTTTGTCCATATTACCTTAGCTTTTAGTTTGCTCGTGGGAATTCAATATGCATTGACTGATTGCATCCCGTTCAATTCACTTGCTGGTTGATTAGTGTATGCATGATTCTTAAATCTGCTTATTACCAGCTGTACCAATCCACCATACTTCATCGTCTATCTCGTTTTTTGGTTCAGTGAAAGAAGAAATTATTTTAAACATTCAGACAAGTCACACAATCCTAGAACTCAGCAGTGATTACTGACTAAGCAAACTCTACTATTTTATGCGTACACTCTAAAATCCTTTGTGCATTCGACTATCATTTCGTGTATGTAACTGATGAGAACAAATGAAATGTTCTTCGAGTGCGCGTCTTACGTAACGGGTATTTTCACCAAGGGATATGAATTTTATGCCCTCTCTGATGTATCGGCGGTCAATCGTAAGCTTGCAAAATGAGCTGACTATATATTTTCAAATCGTATTTCGTTTTCCATACGTGAGTTCTAGGGAGGGAGTTTTTGGACACAGGTAGATGGCATTCTACAGTTTAGATTGGAGCTCCTAATTCATAAATGGGAGCAATTTAAGCCGACAGGGTAATGCAATCAGTGTGGCAACCGCAATCGTCTGAAAAGGTTTTACTCAACAAGGCATCATCATCATAGCAGCCATGAGCCTGACCAAAAAGTGCAAATGTTGAACCAAAATTAATCACGGAACGGAACCGTAATGTATCAGTGTTTACAATCGGTTATTGTCGGACCTACACAATTGCGTAGGTTCAACACGTTTAGAACAGTAGGTGAACAACAGAAAGAGGTTTAGCAGAATATCAATGAGAGCGAAACTCGAGTCTAGTGCTTCTTTTCGAAAGTGGCCGACTGGAAAGTCTATGGGAATGCGACAGCTGCGATCAATTGTGGGTGATATTCAATCTATATGAAAACCAAAATCCCCTACTACTCATCAGAATATCAATGAATCGTGCAGACGTTGCAAAAATTACAAACATTCATGCTGCAACCATTCAAACAGCGAGTCATTAACGTTAATAATAAGTAATTTGGTGTTAGGAGTTTGGGTGATTGTGAAGGCTGGTGGTGTAGCTGTTGGTCACGGCAACTGCGGGCAGACCCTGCAGAATACATTGAAAGCCTGGATGGGGTCAACTCAGTGGTCAGTACCGGTAAGATGTGGACAGCATGGATGGTGGATTTTTCAAACCAGCAGCGAGTCACGCTGGGTGATGTTCTTTGAGCCGTTCCGATGAACACTTTGTCACGCGAGCTACAGTTTGCAATTCGACTACATAATCCGCCACATCAGTAGCCAGTATTTCCAAGAAAACTCTGATATAATGCTGCGGGGAATTTCAGAGCATGCATTATTAACGTTAGTAACTTGGCATTTGAGTGTCTAGATCATGAACGTGATATTTTACACGATCTACTGATTAAACAGCTAAAGTTCTCTCTGTTGTTCACATGCGTTTTAACTCCGTTGAACCCATATAACTCTGAGGATCCGATGACGAACGATCGAAAATAGTGGTTCATTCCGGTTTTCTTCTAGGATTAATCTTTGCGCGAAGCATGCAAGAGCTCTGCTTCTAAAAGAATTAAATCATGAGCCGTTGTAACTGGATCTACAGCCTACGAGCAAGTAAATAGAACGGAATAACGATCAATGAAACGGCAGATAACAGTACGACGAAAAACGGTGATGAACAAGGGATTACGGAGTATACGCGGTCAGTCACTCTCTTCTCGTTCAAACCATTCATCCGCGGCTACCACATGAACACAGGGAAAAGACTAGCCTTCAAACATAGCTTCTTTATGTCGTTCAGCCCGAAGACAACATGGTCACAAACCCGTTCGCATTTATAGGATCAAAAGAATGGACTAGACAAAAGTCCAGACAGTACAGTCTAGAAGTGTAGTCGAGATGACAACAACAGTTGCCACGATGATTGAAGACGTTCGTGAAGACCGGAGAAGTATACGATCGTGACAACGGTGAAGGTCGCTGACAAGTATACTTTGTTTGTCTTCTTGTCACACCACATTTTCGGAGAACTGGCGACTTTCCCGACAAGAAATATGTCTCATAGTTCTGTTTTTGGTCTTCTGCACGATTTCCTTAACTAATGGAATATGTTACAACCTCGAACCATAGCCACGGAGCCGACTCAGAATTAGAAAGGCACATGCACATCCAGAAACTAACTCAGGGGTTACTTCCAGGACTTACCTAATGGTGTGACAGTTTCCCACAGTCCGTTACCACATCAACGCTTGACCAGACAAAGAACAACAATAAAATCGGTAACTAGTGTGATTGCTTCTTACCTGGACGGTACACGTCCGTTACGAAGCTCCCGTCGAAAGTTCCCGAAGAGTTCAACATCACTGTCTGACAACAGAAACTATCGTCATTTTGCCATGAAGCCCAAAACTGAACCAAACACGAAGTAGGTCATGCGCTTAGCCTTCCGCAGATATCAAACAACCCAGCGTAGTCACATTATGTTGAGACGACATAAAGTCCATCTGGACTATCCACTTCGGTGTAAGTTATCTTTCATAGACCGCCAGATGTGATTGAAACGTACAGAATAAACCTGCTTATTAGCTCGCCAAATTCCTGAAAAACAACGTATCAATCCCGTGGATATCCAATGGAGGTCTCGAAAGCAACCGTTTGCAATTTTTCTTCTTGATGAGTTCACCTACTCATAAACAGACCAGAAAACCACAACAGTTGGTTCCGATAATCACCAGCGAAGTGGGTGACAGCTGTTTCGACCTAGCTGAGTCTCACTCGTACAATTCACATCAAATAATCGAACCCATCGCCTGTAAATATATATGGCAATGACAGTCTAGGTAATTGTCTTATAGACTACGGGACCAATGTCACTAGGGTTGCCCAAAAGATACGAGTTTCTTTCCTAAGCCGCTGTACCTCCTCTTCGCGGTTTACGGTTGGTTTGCAAACTAGCATGCATCTACGACGGCACCAGAATTGCTTGAGAATGGAAACCGTTAACGGGATAGGCAATCCACCCAACTTCAGCTTAACAGCAAAAAAGTACAATGTTTCAAATTAGTGTAGCATATCTAAAGTAGTCGAAAATCGATGTAGTTTAATGCCACTGGATGCGGTGGAAAAGCATGTATTGAGTAACCAGCCAGACTAATGCACAATTTAACATAAGAAAAAGTGGTTCTGCTGAGCATACGTGTCTAGACTTCAAAGGCTTGATTACACATGTTCGGGCGTTCCTAAGTGGCTCCCTCCTAACTGTGGACGATCAAACCTACGTCATGGGTTGGAGTACGACGTTTAAAATATCGCACTTTGCCAAGCCACGGTAATTCGAGTTGACGCCAACTCACTCTCCCCGCTCATCCGAGTCAAATATACTGACCTTGTTCGCAACTACCGCTCCGACGTGTAAGACAATCGAACGGAACCAGCATCACACTATAATAAAAAAACAGCAGCACGCCGTTAGGAAAAACAGATATGTATTCGAGTTATGTACAAGGAAATCTCTATCTCAGTCATGATCCACTTCTGTTGGTCCTGGACACTGCTTCATCAAGATATCCTGTGATTCGTACTGCACACTGCACCAGAAACAGAACGCATGTTTTCTGCGAAGATAACGAACAATTTTTTCCAGTATTCTCTCAGACTGAAACGAAACGGCCACGGAAAGAGTGTTGATTAGGAAAATGGATGAAGATTAGAGTCCACGGTGACGCATAAACAAGCAAATATACAAAACAAATCAAATATAGAAGTTTAACTTTCCAATAAATTACGCATGACAATATCACATGCGACAGATACTAGGGTAAAAATGTGATAGGACAGCAGACTGACAGTGAATAATTTGTGTTCGATTAAACCTCGCCAGAAATGCTCACTGGTGCACATGAAAGTTAGAAACAACAGACAAGTTTGCAACGATCAGTTGACGTAAACGTTCAGCTGAAACGAACAAACATCAATCAGTCGACAGCTTTTGATGATGAAATGTTCGATCAAGTGAACAAAACAATTTATGTTTCGTTCGCAAAACATAATAGAAGACCACAACGATATGTATCCTGTAAACAGATACAACCAATTTTGTGCATACAAAAGAACTCGTTGATACCGATGTTTACATGTATTAATTGCTTGAAGTAAGCAGCCGTGAAGAGGTAGTTTAACTGGCTCCAGCACACATTAAATACTAGTTTACAGTCACGTATTTCAAGAGTATGACGAAATGACAGTTTCGAATTCACATGCGAATGAAACCGGTTATTAGTATTGTATAACCAATGGATCAATGGGTTGACTAATTCTACTACAACAGGCACCATACAAAAATTCAGAAAACGAATAATGATAGAAGACCACTCACGTCCTCATCCATCACAGTTCGCTTTGATACAACACATTCTGAATCGTCATCAGGGACAACCGGTATATCAGGCTCCAGCACCTTTTCACAACAGGATGCTGAACTTGGTGATCCATCAGATACATCGAGCGCAGTAACTTCCGGTTGCACATGAGCATCCTCCAAAACGGGCCAGTAATCTGGATTAATAGGTACCGTGATGTTTTTCTCAGCGTCCAATTGAAAACATAAATTACGCGCCGCAGTCAATTGATTGCGAATTCGGCACTGCCGATAGCGTTCAGCCATGGAAGACTGAAAGTATGTTTGTCTGACCTGAACCAACTTCTGTTGCCAGTCGACTATCTCTTTTTTGGCTGTGGCCAAACCAAGGCCGGACCGACCTTCCGGGAGTGTTATGGGCACTGGTTCTTGTCGTCCCTCGGCTTCACAAACAGTCCAAGCGGCAAATTAATTACAGAAAATAATCTAGTCTGAAAACTGCGGCAAACTATGAGAAACAGGGTAAAAAGCTTGCCAGACAAAATCTGAGCGCGTGCAACAATTTGTGCTATGTGGGTCATGTACTCCATATACCGGCGAGGATTCTGCTACACCGCGCACTATTCGATATGGTTGGTGTAATGCATATGGTGTAATGCAGACAGATGATGACGTAATTACGGACTATGAAGAAATTGAGAATCCCTCTGAGCGAGGGTGGCAGGTGCCGTCTAACCAGTTGGAGAGTATGCAAAGATGACAATGTCACAGTTTGCGGCGAACCTGTGTCTGCAAGGTTGTTAACTTTTTTCTATGAAGCTTTATCCCTCTTTTTAGTTTGTTTCCTCACCTTTCTTTTCTTCTACATATTTATACTTATTCATTGCTCCGTTACTTTGTCAAAACCAACGGAACCCCAAGCCACAGTGTTCGCAGATAAGGCTCAAATCTGAACAGTGAGATGATGATAACGACCAAATGAATTAACTTATAATGATAAATTTTTCGTTTATGCGCAGGAGTGATAGCAAGTTATGATTTGATTAACGAGTATATTTCTTGCGAGTATAACGGGTTGCATACATACTTTTTTGGATGAACAACCTAGCACCTGCTGTTCTTACTACGCTGCAGACTCAATTCAGAAGATAAAGACTCCTAGACAGCACGAGACAGGGACGAATCTGCAGAAGATAGATATCTGAAACAACTTTTTTATAAATGTAAAGGGTAACAACAATATTTCTAAGCTCTCATCGTTCCCCAAGTTTCCGTTCCACTGCTTAGTTTGGTCCATAGGGAGAAGATATTGCACATCGAAACATCACTCATACTATAGAACAGCACCAAGAAGGACGAAGCCCTCCTTCGCATACAACTGTAAGTTGCTTAGATTGCTTGTTCCTCTTTTTTTGGTGTCGCCGAGCCCGACGTTTGGCCTCTTGCTCTCTCTGTCACCACCAAACGTTGTGCGAGGTGCTCATCAAAACTGTGGTGGAGCGGTCTACACCATACGCATTTTCCAGTTTTTAGAAACGTAACGATTCCGTGGTGAGTCTCTCGTCGTCTTGTTTTTCTCCAGTTTAATTAAAAGATGCAAATGATTCACTGTTGAACAAATTCAATTCGCATGGTTGAGATTGAAAATGTAGTAGACTCTAATCATCGTTTATTGCTGACAAGTAAAGTCAACGGCTACGACGACCTTTAATAGGACCGACGTTCACTGCACCGTTAGTCGGATGGGCAAGAGCCGCGGTACATTGCAGGTTCGAACCATCCACTGTGCTTATATGAGTTTTGTCAGTCCTAGTCCGATCCAATGCACGGCAGCAAGCATATTTTAATGTAACAGTTCGAAGCTTAAGTTTACCTCATTTTGATAAGCGCAGAAGCGAACCAGGCAAACAACCAAACAGGAGTTTGGACATCAGAGAAAACGTGCAATGAAGTACACGGACCGTGTATTCCGGCGGCCAACACTAATTGTATTGATCTCTACCGTAAACCATCAACTCCCTACCTCAACAAAGGGTGGTCCGTTTGATTATCATACGAGACATAATATAAGGTTTATAACTGTCATATCCGTTCTGTTTCAGAGATAACCCAGAGATAAACCAATCCAATAACGCCACCGATGAACACCGACAATGCAGTAGTGATAAGTATCTTGACAGATATAATTTGGTGGATTCCAGCGTGAAGTGATCGATAAATCCTGTTTGGGCAATCAATCGACTGGATCATTTGGTGGACCCCATATGACAGTTGGATGGGTGGGTAACTAGGTCAAAATGTGAAACTTCTGAGCTTCCGGCAGGGCTTCGTAGCACAGCTGGTAGAGCATTTACCGCGTTTGGGCATGTTGTTTCTGTCGCTGGTTCGAATCCAGTCGAAGTTCAGTTTCCGAAATTGGGTCTCTTCTAGATATACTGCTGTCAACGGTGACGCTGAGGATGACTGTGATAGAGCGAACGAACGTTCGTGCAAAAAACAGCGGATCAAAGAAACAAGTTTCACGAGTGGCTTGACGCCGATGCTTACTGTTGTAACACATCCCGAGTCACGTGTAAGATGAGAATTACAGTTATCCAGGCCTACACAGGTCGTCACCTCTTGCATATGATATGCATGAAACCAACACAAGGTAGATATCCACAGCCCAAAACATGGCAAATTAAAAACTCGCAGATGGTTAACGCCAGTTGATTTTTACATTTCAGCTGGAATTTCACAGAAAAACGATATGATAAAAACTCGTATTCAGACGAAGACGATGATAAACTGAAGAAACTCACCGTTTTTGCCCAACCCTTGACCAGGTTTATAACCCATTTTAATCAGCAGACTAAATCCTTTATTTGTTGGGTCGACCTGTTTTTGGAGACCCTCCTCACGAAGTTTGGCTTCACGGGGGGCGGTTGAATCAGATAGACACTTTTTTGAAACTTCCTCATGAGTGCGTTTTCGTGTGATACTTCGTACGGTTACTAGTCCCGGTGCTGGGGTGCATCTATATCACCAGTGGTTGTTAGAGAGAAGCGCCAAAAAACGTAACTCACAATGATTCCAGGAAGGCATCAGACATGTAATCATCTTCATCATTATTAGTACCCATCACTAGTAAGTGAACATGTCAACACAGCATACCCTGGTAGCAAAGCCGCCAGTAGACTGAATAACGACAAACTTAGCCAACCTGAAACGAGAGAGGAAATTAACCGGTAAACAATTCGTCGACAGGAGAGAAGGACAAATGTGAGATGTTACCATTTCGTCTACTTTCGTCCGTCAAATATAAAACCATTGATTACATGAAGAAAGAGCGCATGACAACAAGTTCTGCTACAATGTGGACAAACACGTTAGGGTCAATATAAACAACTGAAACCAATGCCACAAATGAGGAGTTCCCCGAAATTATCGAAAAGCGATGTTCCGTTGAGATCCACTTCACTTAATGGACTTAACGGAAGCGTACCTACACGTGGAAGTTTCAGAATGTTCCAAGGAATTGCTCACTGTTAACACCCATAGCGGTCTAAACCAGTACCAGCGTCTTCTATTTGGAGTGACGATTGTGCCTGCAGTCTTCCAGTAGATCACGAATACGATACTGAGTGATGTTTCAGGTGCAGCCGCCTATCTGGACGACGTAGTTGTCAACAGGGCCGATGAATCAGAGCTGACGGAACGCTTGACCCAAGTCCTTAGACGCACAGCCGATCACGAATTCAGGGGAAGTGCAATTTTTTTGTACTCAATCAAGTAGCTGAGCTTCATCATCGATCGTCATAGCCGCTGCCCAGATCCCAACAACATCCGGACTATTGGTGATATGCCAACACTGTCAGGCATATCCACCTTACATTCATTCTTGGATCTTGTCAGTCACTATAGCGCGTTCATGCCCACTATGCACTGCGTTCGAGCACCCTTGAGAAAATTGTTGGCGAAGGATGTCTCCTAGAACTAGTCCACCAAATGCCAGAACTCATTCGAGGAAGTGAAGACAACGCTGAACTCCGGCAACCTGCTGACGAATTTTGACCCCACTCTCCAAATCGGCGTCGCAACGGACGCACAAAACTATGTAGTAGGAGCGGTACCGATGGATCCCGAAAAACAGTCGCCCAGGCTGCTCGCTCCCTATCATCAGCAGGGAAGAACTATGGACAAATGAAGAAAAAAGCGGTTGCCGTTGTTTTCGCAGTGGAGCATTCCCCCGAAAAATTGCTGTTCGGCCGGCATTTCATTCTGCTAACTGATCACAAACCACACCGGAAAAGCAGATACTCTCTCTCTCTCGCCTGATTGGCTCGCAGACATCAGATCCAGAAGAGACCGTGACTGTCGTAGTATTCTTCGAAGCAGAGGTCAATCAAGTGTTCTCGGAAGTCATTCGAACACTCCAGGTCACGGCCGAAATGGTTGCTGCAGCAACTCTACAAGACCGGAGATTACAGTCCGAACCGCTAGCCACAGAAAGGATTAACGAGGGACATAGCGCAGTGAAGAGAAAACAAACCAAACGCTCAACAGGCATGTCACGTACTGTAATCTGTCAGGTGTTTCTGCCAGCGTAAAGACCGCCTTTTACGTGTGGTGCGTTGTTTAAGAGAACAAGGGGGCTGGGTTGCAAGTGGATGTGATACTGTCGGGGGTGGGGAGGGGTGCCTTTCAGTCAACACTAGGTCAGATGGGTCGACATCCTTCTCTGTGTAGGCTCGTCTCAAACGGTCAATGGATACGGATTCGCTTTGTCCGGACCTGTCAATAATGAAGAATATTTCGTCACGCTCAACCACCTTGTAGGAAACGAAATATCGTGGTTGTAATGGTTTCCTGGTGGCGTCTTGGCGCATAAACATAAACTTACATGTGAACAAATATGGAGATTTTTGTTCACTGCACCAGTGATGACGGGTCGGCGTGAAACGAAGGCCGGACATATACCGTCGTAAATGTGAAATGTAATTCGTACCAGGGTCTGGGTGAGTCGGGGGTTGAATCAATTCTTCTGGGAGGTGCAAGTTGGTACCGTAAACTAATTCAGAGGCAGTACAACCGATGTCCTTTTTAACGGTAGACAGGATTCCGAGGAGAATGAGTGGTAGACGCTCGCTCCACTTCGTTGCGTCGGACGGCGCGGTTCTCGAGGCTTTTAGTTGTCAGTGAGAAGGCTCGACTAAATCATTACAACAAGGATGGCACGCTATTGTTTTAATGTGCGAACAACCCAGTAACTCCGTGAAGTTGCAAAAAATGGACGACTGGAACTAGGTGCCTCAATCCGTCATGATTGTAGATGGCACATCAAAATTAGCGATCCAGTGTTCCAAGAAG
>JTDE01004049.1:8396-30789 GCA_014338405.1 Paragonimus skrjabini miyazakii
AATAGGTAGTTAAACAGTAGAAAACAGTTGAGCTCGGTTAGTAATGTGACTGTCGAGAGAACGATAACTTACGGTACTTCCCGGTCGTTTATGCCGCGGTTGACTTGAGGGACCCCACCCCGAGTCTCTGACTCAAAAATTTGACCTGCGAGACAACAGGATACAGGGTTCTCTTGGAGGACCCTATTCGGAACAAAAGACTCAAGAATCTGACTCACTTGGCAGTGAGGGGCCTGCCTGGCCCGAAGGCGCAGTGAATAAGACACCGATGTTTGATTTTGAACACTGCTGCGCGTAGTGGATGTACTCGAAGCTACGTCAGACTTTTGAGAGATATCGGATGTTTTTCGACCGTACTAGATAATACGCCGGCGGTCACGGTCAACCGTTGGGCGATCAGAGTGCTCATTGTTTGAGGGTACCTTTTCTAACCCCCTTCTTCCTGATACGGAAGACAACAGTGCCGCAACTATAAAATTAGTTTTGCTGTATGCCCATAGGATCGTGCCTCACTACCTAAGCTCTCCTATGCGGTCAGTAGTGCGATATACAATCTTATGAGTGTAACCGTCTGACAAGGTTGCACCTGGAAGGACCGGAGTCTTAGTCAGCATAACCCGCCGGATCAAAACAGTACGTAAGCTCGATCACCTCGCCAAAGCAGCAGTATGCATACCACCTGGCATCGAGCTGCTCAATGCTTTTCTGAAATCTAGTGTTTATTTAACCCGCGAAGCATTGTGCTGCATGTTACAGCATCTGATGCTTGAATGACTTATGACGTTCGACGAGAGCAGCCGTTGGGATCTACGAAGTTAGGACTGCTGAACCTGTGTTCTAGGTTAGCTTGGAGGATATATTCTATTGCTTATTTGATCGAGTTTTCGACGGCCAGTCGTAGCGATCGGTTTGGGCGCTGCCAAGGAAATTAAGAACAAGGTGACAAGGTACCGCTGCATTATCTGAATTCAAGTTTGTGTTCCATTAGGAATGACAACCTGGAGTGAAGCCACGCCACTTATAACCAGCAGCTATTTAGTCCATGCAGACCTTTGCGGCTGAAGTCTGATTCGTATAAATGGCGCGTTGGATGAAGCATGTGGTGCGCATGATATGTAAGACTAATGCTGACTAAAAGTAGCTTGTGCTGGGCAAAAGTTTTTCATTGCTATCTGAACGATGTGATGCCAGCCTTAGTATGCCACCTAGATCTTTTTCGGTTTAATTCAGAAGACCCAGAGTTTCACATCCCCGGCCCAAGTGACTATATTAGAGCTATGTGTCGACCTACGGAGAGTTGTTAGGTCGGAGTGAGAAACATCCCTGACAGTGCTTTTATTGTGGTCAGTTCAGGCGCAAGCAAGCACGTTGAAAATATTTCCGTCCTACTGTATGCAGCAGATGCAGCGATCCGTTTCATACTGAGAAAAGGCCTACGCATTATGGACTTAGCGTTATTTCAGATATTCATGATTGTGTGTGGACTGAGGTACTGTTAGGACTTCCAAACCTAGACAAAAGACTGATTAAGGTTCTCAACCAAAGTCTGTACCACAAGGCATAGTGTGGGGGGTAATGCACTAGAACTGGTGCTACGTAGCACCATTAGATAAAGTACTTTATCTAATGGAGATACCTGCCCTCTTTCAACGTCTACCACGGAGGACCAAGTGATCATAACTCATCACACTCGTCCCTGTTTGCTTGCCTGACTTAATCAACTCTGTCTGTGTGATCTCCTCGCCCTACAGTTTCTTTGCGATGGCAAGCCGTGTAGCGGCGTAGGCAGTGATGTATGCACACCGATGGTAAATCCACGCATTCTCCACCCCACTCACCATTCCGTTTGATTGGTTCTCTCTAAATGAGAAATTTCGAATAACGTGCTTGTGATCGAGTTCTCAGTTATGGATTTGGAACGGACATATGTGACGGTTTAGTCTGTTAGGTAGTCACTGCGACACCGTTTATCCAGTTTGTAACTTATCGGAATTTTTAATCACTTCAATGGTTCATTTTAAGTGTACAATAAACAGTATCAATAACAGAATCTAGAATGACGCCTGCGGTGTTCCCGTAATAGATATTGGACAGCTTAGTTGCATTTGGTCCACATAGAGTGTGACGTTTCGTGAATGAACGATTATCCTTGGACTGTTACACATGAAGCATCTCGTAAAAGCAGTAATTACGTATCCAGCTTTTGCATAATAAGGTGTTCGCTGTCATTTGACAGGCAGGATCACGTATAGGCTGTGTACTGCCAGGCGGCCCCAACCTACACATAAATAGTCGTCATAGGCGGGATTACTCTCGAGACCGTTCGATGGTCGGTTGCCTGGAGCATTTACAACTTTTCTTGGGATGGCAAAAGAATAAGTGACACCGTTTTTGCTTATTTAGCTCCCTCTAGTTTCGTGCACGAACCTTACTTAGACACATCCTTATTCTTTTCTTTTAAGGTGTATATTGAACGTCTGACTTGTGTTCATTTGATCCTACTATTAATCTGCTGAAGTCATGGGAAAACTACAAAAGTTAGACAATCGAATTCAAACCATGCTACAGAATGGTATTCGAGAGAGGCATCGAACAGTGTTTGTTATGATTGGTAATAAGGGTCAGGACCAGGTATGTCTGCTGTAGAATTCCAGATTCAAAATTTCAAAGGTCCCTATTATGCATCAGATACTCAATTCATTATTCAACAAAGGCCGACTTAGTGTACTCTGGTGCTACAAGAAGGAATTATCATTTAGCACGTAAGTTCCACTTTTGCCCGTTCCTTATTTCACCTCTTAGACATCGAAAAAAAAATTTGAAGTTACTCAAGTGCGTGAGCTTTTTCGATAATTTATTTGATTTCGTTGCCGTCTAGTAAGAAACGCAAAGCCGGCCTTACTAGTGATGCGACTATTTTTGAGCAGTTCATATGTACTACTGATATCCGTTGGTGTTATTACTCCGAAACGCACAAGATCCTCGGCCAAACGTTTGATATGTGTATATTACAAGATTTTGAGGCATTGACGCCCAATACACTCGCTCGAACCATCGAAACGGTAGTAGGGGGCGGTTTGATTATTTTCCTACTCAAATCCATGGATTCACTAAAACAGCTTTGCACAATGGCCATGGTTTGTTTTCAGTTTATTTTCTGGTTATGTGTATTCTGATTTCTAGGATGTGCATGCGCGATATCGGACGGAGGTTCATCAGGATGCCGGCTGTCGTTTCAATGAACGCTTTCTCTTGTCGCTCACCAGTAATACTCGCTGTTTGGTTCTAGATGATCGATGGCAAGTGTTACCACTATCTAAGAAAGTGTTGACTTCTATTGATATAAGAACAGAAGCGAAGACCACTTTTCTGACAACTGATCAACAAGAACTGCAGCGATTAAAGGTTTGTGTTACCCAATTTTTTACTTGACTGTAGTGCTTGCTGTGCCTTTCTGAGCTTCACATAGACATTTAGTAATTTGGATAAGTTTGCGCCAGTGTACGTGGTTTGCTCAACGGAACCTATTTTACAAAACCACAAAGGTTGTTACTAGGGTTCGTACCATAACTAGCATCATCCGTCATTGTGTTGAACTGGCTCATCAGCACACACACAGTAGGAATTCTCTAGGCCTTATCGGATAACCTGATCGAAGTTCTAGTGTTTTTAACGCGTCTATCAAAGCAGTTTTTCGTTTTATATCGAAGCCAGTTAAACTGTCGCTATCTCCATCTTGCCTTCATTGAAAGGCATGTCTCGTTTGTCACCCGGATTTTATAGGTTTTTGAAGTTTATTCAGACTTGACTACAAGTCACCGTTTTATCGACAGCGCCGTCTCTCGTCGAGTTTCCTAATGTTCTAGTCAACCAATTTAATAGTTTTCACAGTACAGATGACTAATGTACCCAAGGTTTTGTATACTTACTAGTACTTCATTTAAAGTTACCCAGCATTTGGAGATTTTTAATTCGTTTGCGTTGGATGGCACTCATACTTAATTCCAACTTTTGCATTGAAAGAGATTTTCCAACCACTTTTGTCTGTTAGCATTGATATCAAAACTGACAAAACTCCTCCAGACGATTTGGGAGACTGAAGAGGTGCCCCGTGATTGGTGCTTATAACTAGTAATTCCCATTTTCAAAAAGGGGTCCGAAGTCAATGTGACAACCACAGGGGCATCAATTTGGTGTCTATTGCGTCCAAGTTACTCACTGGCCTCATTTTACGTCGGCTCACTAGCCCAGAGAAAGTCAGATATGCGAAGAACAGGCAAGATTCCGATCCGGTCGAGGGTGCGTTGATCACATTTTTACCTTACGACGGATTTTGGAACATCGGCACTCTGACAGACAGCCGACAGTCGTAGTCTTTTTTGGACCTGAAGCGTGCTTTCGATTCAGTTGCCCGTAACTTTCTCTGGAGTTGTCTTCTCCGCAAAGGAGTACCAGAGAAATATATGAATCTGTTGAGATCACTGTATGCCCACTCTGCAAGCAGGGTGAGAGTTTATGGACAACTGTCTCGGGCGTTCATCACTTCTAGTGGTATTCGTCAGAGGTGTCTGATTTCCCCCTTCCTGTTCAATTTTGTCATGGACGACATTCTGGAGGTTACGTTTGGGAAATCTGGTGAACTTGGTGTTGAGCTTCTTCCTGGCGCTAGATTGACCGATCTGGAGTACGCGGACGACATTGTCTTACCTAGCCCTTCTGCCGAAAACATGCAGACCATGCTGGACAGGTTGAGCGACCGAGCTGGTTTGTATGGAATGCACATCGCACCTTCAAAGTGCAAAGGGTTGCTTCAAGACTGAGGCACTTCAACCCCTACTTTCTTTATTCCAGGTAATTCGCTTGAGACTGTGAACAGTCTCACATACTTGGGTAGCACTACCTCCTCAGTTTGTAGTATTGCTGATAAGATATCAGCGAGGATAGCAAAGGCACGAGTTGCCTTTGCCAAACTGCGTCATCTGTGACGTCGAGAAGACGTCCGGTTGTCGCTGAAAAGAAGGGTATATAATGCCTGTGTTTGTTCCATTTTGCTTTATGGCTCGGAAACGTGGCCTGTTCGCAAGAAAGATATCATCATCGTTGTCTCCACCAATTGGCCCATATTAAGTGGACTGATCGCGTGAGCAATATGGCAGTCCACCGGCGCGTTTTCCGGAACGCTCTGGATGCGCGATCAATTGGTCAACTAATCACGGTACACAACTTGCGATGGTTGGGTCCCGTACTCCGTATGTCATCTGATCGTTTACTGTACCGGGCATTATATACTGAGACCACAAACAGTTGGGTAAAACCGCTTGGTGGTCAAGCAACAATGTGGTCACGAAATATGAAGACCCTGACTGCTCTACTGAGCAAAGTGGGTAGGTGTCGCCTGTCTGGCTGGGGTCCTCGTAATCACTCCAACCACTGGTTAGAAATGTTATCCGAGATGGCAGTGTGTCGCAGTCAATGGCATACCTGTATCCATACCATTTCTAGTTCTTCCTCTTAGTCTTCTTCTATTGATTTTCAACCTTCTTAGTAATGTTTTCTTCTAGGATATTCCACGTCAGTGTTGAGGTGAGCGTCGGCCCGAGTCACGGTACCTTTTGGTCAGGCTCATGGCTTTTATGATGATGATGATGATGATCAGTAAACTACGGCGATAACCGCCCGTCAATCTCGAAAGCAGTGAAGACTCAGAAATAAGGACTGCGGATGTCAAATTGTTATAGGCTTGTCACCTCACCTAACGCTGACTAGATAGCGACGTTACCAAAATCTCCCGAAATTAGTTAAGATCCAGTATAGAAGAAAACACCCACAAACAGAGTATGGTGTGAACGCTTGTATGACGTTCAGGTCCACAATCTTTAGATTTCGACAGGTCTTCCGTTCGTCAGGTGCATCCACGTACCGAACGTGTACCGAGTAGAGACAAACGATGCATGGTATGATGTTTTTATGTGTGAGTAAAGAGTGTAGACAAGGTTGACAAAAGAAGGAACACCACTTATAAGTTTGGATATAAATAATAAAGGTCTGAGCGTGGACGACAAACGAGTGGAAAGGGATGAAAAACGATTAGAAAATATAGGTATAGTGTTGAGCACTATAAAATGAACGGGGTGGTGGTGGAACAGACGGGTGAAAACTGAGAAAAGAAAACAAGATAGGCTTCTCATGCAGATACCACTCAATACAATTCTGTTCTATATCTAACAACAGAAACGTATGGATCCTGCGATTCCAAAATGGAAGCGCTTTCTGAATTAACAGGGACTAACAGCGACGTCAGATGTCCTATACCTCGACGTCCTATACATGCTTGGCTGCCACGTAGCCTTTTCTGATGATCCATAAGACTTAAAAAATGAGGCTATATCAACAATGATACATAAAACATATGTCCATGTCAATGGATTCAACCACGCGGGATCGCATTAAATGGAGAAAAGCTCAGATTGACATTCCTGAGAACATCCCTGCACAAATGGTGATGTCACCGTAAACAGACAATCGCTGGTCAGCAAGGCCCAAGCCTTTCGGTCACTACAAGTATTATAACAGGCTGACAAACACCATAATGGGCGCAGATGCAAACATAGATAGTTTCACTCACGCCTCCGTAAACGCCTAAGCAACAGTTGGAGAATACAGCACTTAAAAGCGAGGTAACGCAGAAGGCTTCGTCAAACCACATAACATCAGCATGAGGCAGTACATTTCCATACCAAACACACAGTTAATACAATACTTTGATAGATCCGGAGTCATAACAAATGAAAGATCTAACAAAATATATGTCTAAACCACGGTCATGCACTGATCACACCGTTACCTCTCAACAGAATCTTCAAACAAATGTAATTTAGCCTCCACAGCTGACCAATCTAGGCAAAAGCGCTAGATGTCTAGTACACTTGTTCTTACTGGTGTTTCCATATACCAAGTTCTAATATGAATTCCTCACAGTGACGGAAGTTTAGCAGGGATGTCCTGCTTATTCTCGCAAAGTAAGGTATGTGAAGGACGGGCTGCTTACAAGAACAAGTGTATTGGGGATTGACGTTCTGGTTAATAATTTTACAGTATACAGGCGGCTCAGTTATCTGAGGGGGGGAGAGAAACATGAGTATGCCACAACTAAAGATTCGTGAACAATTGAACAGTACTCACATTTAGTTGCAGGTTTCACGTTTAGACAGAATTTTCACTTATCTTTATCATCCAGAATCATATTTTTGAGGTATGCTCATGCTAGTGCATGCCAGCAGTGCGCAGTTTTGTCCGCATCGCGACAGAAACTCCGATCCACGTGAATGTGAAGCGATCTTTATAGACACTGCGTCACCAGCCATATACTGGGCACGGCCGAATTACCACATATAAACGATTAATCATATTTGTTCGTGAGGTCAAACTGCTCGATCGTGCTGCCAACAACAATCGACATCCCTGTGTTATGAATCTCCCAGTCAAGTCCAAACAACAAGCTGGGCTTACTCTGAAGGGCAATACATTAAATTACTGATAAGTAATCGGACATGTAGACAAACATCATGATCATCATAACAGCCACGAGCTTGACGAAAAGGTACTGTGACTCGGGCCGACGCTCACCTCAACACTGACGTGGAATATCCTAGAAGAAAACATTACTAAGAAGGTTGAAAATCAATAGAAGAAGACTAAGAGGAAGAACTAGAAATGGTATGGATACAGGTACGCCATTGACTGCGACACACTGCCATCTCGGATAACATTTCTAACCAGTGGTTGGAGTGATTACGAGGACCCCAGCCAGACAGGCGACACCTACCCACTTTGCTCAGTAGAGCAGTCAGGGTCTTCATATTTCGTGACCACATTGTTGCTTGACCACCAAGCGGTTTTACCCAACTGTTTGTGGTCTCAGTATATAATGCCCGGTACAGTAAACGATCAGATGACATACGGAGTACGGGACCCAACCATCGCAAGTTGTGTACCGTGATTAGTTGACCAATTGATCGCGCATCCAGAGCGTTCCGGAAAACGCGCCGGTGGACTGCCATATTGCTCACGCGATCAGTCCACTTAATATGGGCCAATTGGCGGAGACAGCGAACTATAAGCCATCTAGGCTGTTATTAGCCAACTGACATGAAAGTTTAACTTATTGAGAAAACTTCAGCATACTGTACTAGTGTACACCACCACACAAACACCCATTCTCATGTTTTGTTATTTGTAACCATCCAGTCAAACAATTTCCGATTATGGCAGTGTTTAAGTTCAAGGCATCCGCTCACAGACTTTTATGCACGCAAAGGATTTCTTTCTACTGTATACCAGAGATGAACTCATAGTGTTCACGTACAGATTACACACCGTTCACGGATGTCACGAATGGTCCATCGGACACTCCGATCGTTCAGTGTACATGGGCGCATGTGAACGTATGATGGCGACCCTGCGATCGCGATACTGCAAATGAGTACTAAGTGTAACTGCAATAATTTTGATGTTTTCTATCGGTGATGTAACACATGTGATTTAAACTGTGACTTGCTCATCATTTATGTGACAACTAAAGGTGTTTTCTTTGGAAAACTACACAAACCTCGTTCATTCTACTGGGCAAAATGGAAAATCCATCTTGTCACACAGATGATAAGAAGGGCAAAACAGTGGATTGCGTTTACTTCAGACCAAATTACCTGAGGACACGCTCGGCTGCTTTCACTGTTGTGCAAACATACGGGCAAAGGCGGTTAGCATCGCTTAGCCAGCATGAAACAAACATGGTTTGCGCACGATCCTCATTGTCAACTCCGCGCTTTTACATAAGTGCACTCGCTTCTTGGTATAGATCGTCCAGGTGATTTTTTCTAATACGTTACGAAGTAGAGCATCATCATCATCATCATCATCATCATGATCATCATAGACAGCAATACATCAGTGAAGTAGAGCAAGCAAGAGTTTGTTCGTGTCGATTGGAATTCGTTGTTCGAGGTTTACGGTTTACGGTTTATGGAATCTGTAGGCATAACTGCAGGTAGTGGAGCAGACAAGAAGTGAAAACATAATAGACATTTACCAAGGACTGTGGATATTTGGTGCTCGGAAGCTGGTGCACTTGCATAATAATGCAGCGAGTAGATAACAAGAGCCGTAGGCGCGTCATGCTTGGTCCACGCTGGCTAGGTGATGCCCACTACCTCTGTCCAGTGTAAGTAACAACACGTTCCTCTGGGCAAGGTGATTCGATTTTGATGTTGCTTGATTCGTTATGTAACCTTTCTTTCCGGCTATCCGCCGACACACCATGTTTGATTTTAAATTCTGTTCCTTAGAATGAATGGACGTGATTTGATTTTTCGTTGTTAATATCATTGTTTAACAAGCATTCTTGAACGTGAAAGCTCATGTTGAATTAGGTACGTTATTCGGTCTGACATAGTGCATCGGGTGGATTCTAGTTATGTTTGTTACTAGCTTATACTGTCGAGAATAACCTAATTTTGAGTAATCACTATCCGCCTAGGTGTACTCGTGAATGTTAGGCGGTTAATTAGGGCCTTAAACAGGTAAAAATGAGACAGCAGCTTCGTGCGTAGGTGAACAATGAGGCTAAGGACGAGGAACTGAGGTTAAGCATAGTAACCGAGTGAAAAAGGATACTTAATGACGTGAAATCCTATGGACAGCGATCGATCTGTATCTACAGCAAATTTTATCCGCGCTGCGACATTGAAACACAAGATCAGACTCCAGTTCATGAATCGTTCATTGTACGCTTTAGCATTGCTTCTTCAAGTTTATAGAAAACAACTCATTTTTCTTTTGTTCGAACGGTTTCGGGACGAGTTAGGTTATCTTTTTCCCCACTTGAATGTTATGGTAAACGGTTGTTATCTTTCTCATTGGTATTCGAAGTGACAACCGTAATAACAGCGTCTGTTGTTAATTTTGCAACCACTCATTCGATTCCAGTTAACTTTCGATGTTCCTGGTTATGTTTGGACGAGTTGCTAGTGCATGTGTAATTACTTGGCCATGATGGTCAATGCAACGCTTGAGTTTAAACCAACAGGATTCTATATTGGTTCTTCATTCACTCTCGATGTTGGTTTTAGGTGAATGTGTGATCACTATTGTTGCGCTGTTTTGTGAATGCCATTTATGTAGTGGTTGAAAGTAATAATTAATTCAATCAGAGATAAGCTGACACCAGTCGCCGATTTCAGTATGACCTATAGCCAAACCATTACACATCAAGTAGCTTGTGACAGAGGTTGACGGTTAGCGTAAACGGATTCGGAAAATGTGACGCAGCGAATCAGGATACGTGGAAGAGCCCGTCTGTTGAGTAGTATCGCTGGCTAAATATTTCACGATCCTACCCAGCGGATAATGACACTGTTCCAAGGACGAGTAACAGATAGCGAAACTAACCTTGATCAACAATGTATACACCACTATTCGTTACATATATGCACGCCTAATTTTCACTAGTATAAGTATTAATCGAAGTTCAGCGTTGTTTTTTAAATAATTACCTTCTTCATATTATGTGCTAACTAAGAATGCTCACCTTTGTCGAAACACTTGGTTCAGATTGCACTTGGGCAGCCTTACACATATTACACTGATTATCTTTTTGTGTTCGTCAGATAGATACGCTACACACAAGCGATCAAGAACTCGAATGTTTTTTCTCACGTGTGTCTGACGCTTGGTTGTTTTGTTTTTGATGAATTGCTGATAAAGTTGAATCTTGAATTGTCGTTGGGCTGAAAACGTTTTTGATTACAATTTTAAACCAATCTTCTGCTCTGTGTGAAGGTCTCACTTGCCGAAGATGGATCACCGTTTGCACCTGTTGTCAAACTGTGCGTTACATTAGACCAGGCTCGCAGCCTTATTCAATTTTGTGCGTCAGTGGCATACACTTCTCAAAATTCTCTCGGCTCTGGCTCATCCGATGTGTCCAACCGTTTTTCTACCGCAAAGTCTCTTTTGAACTCCATTGGAACTGGTCAAACCTATGTGGAATCGTCTTCTGCCATAGTGATTGTCACAGCTGGCCGAGGTCGTGGTAAATCAGCTGCTCTTGGACTGGGTCTTGCAGCTGCTATTGAATCAGGACTTCCTAATTTGTACGTAACCGCACCTAGTCCGGAAAATCTTTGCACTCTCATGCAATTTGCTATCCGTGGTCTGATGGCGTTTGGTTACGAGGAGCATCAGGACTACATTGTGACTAAGTCCTCAGATCCCGAATACAATTCTGCGGTGATTCGGATTGATGTGCACCGGCAAAATCACCGCCAGTCTCTTGTCTATTTCCCTCCTTGGGAAATGGCTAACCAGCTTGCAGGGGGTGGTCAGCAGGCTGATTTAGTTTGTGTGGACGAGGCTGCCGCAATTCCATTGACACTTGTTCGTCTATTCATTAGCGGCCCACGATTAGTGTTCATGGCATCCACAATTAATGGCTATGAAGGAACCGGACGATCGTTATCATTGAAGCTTATCAAGCAGCTACGAAGTGAATGCAAATTGTCAGACGTCAGTTTACGCCTTCAATCAAAGCCAAATCCAAATGTCGTTTCAAACATTCGACTGACGAAGGATGTAAATGTTCAATTAGGAAAGAGCTTCCGATCAGGCAAGTTTATACCATAATGACGCTAAGGGTGAAATTCTTTCCTCATGTGTGATTTCCTCGAGCGTTTTATACTCCTTTTTGGATAGTGTTGTGATGCGATGTGTATATGTCGGACACCTTTCATCGCTTGTTCACTAAGAAGCTCGTGCAATCTGAGCTACGCTTATTACCTGTGCTTTATTACTGTTTACTGACAAGTTGACAGAACTCCTGACCTGTACTTTTACAAGTGAATATTCTTTACGATTCCATTTGAAACTCTGGGGATTTGACCGACTTGGAGATGGTGGTTACAGAGTGAGGTGGGTAATTTCACAATGGCCATAGGTAGAAGTCATGGCTTCGGACTCTGACTGCTTCAAGAGCTCCTGGTACCTAAGTTTTAATGACAATGATGCTCTGCACACGTGTAACATGAGTGCTTACTATTTCTACTGTTTATTTCTTTTCTACAGCAAACACTTTACGTGTTCTGTATGAGGTAACCTTGAACGAAGCCATTCGTTATGCCAGTGGCGATCCTGTTGAGGCCTGGCTCAATGAACTGCTGTGCTTGGACTGTGGTGCCTCATTGATTCAAGATGTTGGCATCAACCCGAACGCGTATTATCCTCCAGTGGACCAGTGCCAACTGTACTACGTGAATCGGGACACTTTGTTTGCCTATCACAAATCCACTGAATTATTTCTACATCGTCTGATGGCTTTGTATGTGGCATCGCATTACAAAAATTCCCCAAACGACCTACAACTTCTCTCCGATGCTCCTGCACACCATATATTTTGTCTGTTAGCTCCTTACAACCCTGAGTCTGGTAAAGTCCCGGAAGTTCTTTGTGTGCTTCAAGTCTGTTTGGAGGGCCAGATTAACAAGAACCGTGTTCTACGGAGTCTTTCACGTGGTTTGCGTCCATCGGGTGACTTAATACCATGGGTGATTAGTCAACAGGTATTGATTCACGTTTTGCAAAAGCTTCTTTCTCATTGTCTGTTAAATTTACCATATCATCATGCATAGTTGTGACTACCGTGAAAGTGGAAAAGAACGACAACCGCGCCATTTTTGTTTCCGTGTAGACACTTTCATAGTTCAGAGGGCTGATTCTGCACGGTATTTTTGTCTTGACAGTGTCTTACTGTGAATGGAACAATTGTCCAACAGTTGAATTATCTATCTATTTAGCTGTTACACAACAAAGTTTCTGTAATAACACTACTTTCACAGCATACAAATAAGCAAAACATATACAAATCTGTCTCATTATCAGCGACACTGGTCAGCCTTTTGTGTCCAGCACGAGCTCACAATGGGATAGAGAATTTTCCTTCGCATCATTGTCTCCTGCGCACACAGTGAATAAGTTCGCTGGCTGTCCACACATGTTACAGCAGCATGTAATGACTAACACACACTATTGCAGTGGGCAGTTGGCTAGCTCGTACGTTTATGCTGTGCATGTGATCAGCGGAGTAATAATTAATAGGTTGATTAAACGCTATAGCTTAACGGCATTCAGTGAAGCGGCTGTCACAATGTTCGATCGTGAAGTGGTATTGCTTTGAAAGATCATGGTAGGGCGTAAATTCGTAGACTAATCTAACGTCAGTAGAAGGCGGATTTACAACTTAATTTATGATAAATCCAACATCCAAAATATTTAGATCGATACATGATTGTGTAACATACTACCGGATGCGTAGGAATGTTTAGTTAGTGAGATGCCATCCTATGAGCACACAGCACAGCTACTTTTATAGTTACGACTTTGCTGCCTTCCTAACAAGTAAGGATTTAGAAAGGTATCCTCATAAAAGGAACACTTCGATCGCCCAACGATTGATCATGACCGCCTGCGTGTTATCCAGTAAAGTTGAAAAACGTTCCATCTTTCACAAGTCTGGTGTAACTTCGAGTACGTCCACTGCGCGCGACAGTGATCAGTATCAGGCATCAATGTCGTATTCACTGCCAGGTGGGTCGGATTCCTGAGTCCTTGGCTTCGGACAGAGTCCCCAAAACGTCCTGTCTCCTGTTGTCTCGCCGGCCAGATATTTGAGTCAGGGACTCAGACTAGGTTCCCTTAAGTCAAGTCCTTTCTGCAACATGAATGACTGAGAAGTAGAAGTTATTGTTCTCCTGACAATAATCTCATTCATCTATTCCTCCCTTCTTTTTCTACTTTGACTCCCAATTTTTCTACCTTCTCTGTATCCTCGGGTGATAGTTGTTTTCTGAAACCAAAATGATTGGTAGACATTGCCACTTCCAATGTCAGCACTCTGCGACAAGTTTGTAAACTTGTTGCTTTGTCAAGTACTCTTGAAAGCCTAGAGCTTGATGTGCACTGTGTCTTGAAGCCCGACCTATACTGCTACCTTGGCGAGGTGGTCGGGCTTGTGTACTGTTTTGATCCGGCGGGCTATGCTGACTGGAACTCCGGTCCTTCCAGGTGCCAGCTTGTCAGACAGGCCAAAGGGGAGATGTCAGATGAAAAGCAGTTACACTCACTGAGCAAAGTGGGTAGGTGTCGCCTGCCTGGATGGGGTCCTCGTGATCACCCCAACCGCTGGTTAGAAACGCTATCCGAGATGGCAGTGTGTCGCAGTCAATGGCGTACCTGTATCCATACCATTTCTAGTTCTTCCGCTTAGTCTTCTTCTATTGATTTTTAACCTTCTTAGTAATGTTTTCTTCTAGGATATTCCACGTCGATGTTGAGGTGAGCGGCGACCCGAGTCACGGTATCTTTTGGTCAGGCTCATGGCTGTTATGATGATGTGTCTTAAAGACGCTAATCTACTGTTCTAATAGCGTTATTCACCGGTGTTCACCTCTAGATAACTGTCAATCCAGCCGCTTCTCCCTTGGTATCCCTGGGTACGCCCAAGCCGAACCTTGTGGCAAGGCTGGAGGAAGAATCGCGGCGGGTTTCAGATCATAGGACTGCCTGCTTGATTGGATCGCATGCTGGCTGTCAAACTCAGTACATCGGTTTAAGTCTGTTAGCCGAAATCAAAAAAAGCTTTGTCTATCCGTTGTATCGCCGGTGGGATACTACCAAGATTACGTTCTGCGACGTCCCCATTGACCTTCTAAAGCAGACTAAACACTTGAACATCCTCGTACTAATCAGGGGTTTGAAAGTTTAGCCAGATCCTCCTTCTCCAGATAAGAAGCAGCTAGGTAGACACACTGCATTGACAATTGTGATAGACCGCCACGGCTGTGCTAATCTCATGGTCTCCACAATTGGAGTATCGCATTGCAACAGAGGAAGGATCACTGCGTCACATGGAGACCACCATCACGTGCATCTCAGTCCTAGACCCAACTCGATCGTATCACAATCAGCTGCAGGTGGTACCACTCTGGTAAAGACTCGTGCATTTTGGAGCAACTACTTGGATTGGAATCGTGTTGTGTGCTCTCGTTTTGTTTCGTTACCTGTTCAAAATTCATACACTCGTGAGTGCAAGATAAGTAATCAACATTAGAGCGAGGAGAGTATAAAAATGTTCACCAGGAGGTGTTGGTAAACAAATTACTCAGTTCAACTCATTTGAGAGGACCTAACGAACAATGCGAATGAACCGCAGCAGATATAAAACTTTGTTATGCCGAAGTATGTACCGGAGAAGCTGTGCATTTGTGGCAGAGTTAGATTTCTGTCACATCGATGAACCTTCTGATGAGGCGTCGCCCGATTTCACCTGGATCTGAATATGATAATGACTGACTAAGAGCCTGCGCAAAGGCCCTGAGCATCACTTGGTCGAACAATTAAAGAGGTGGATTGAGCTTGTTTATCTTGGAACAGCAGAATGCTGTTTTCTATGATTCGTGGTTGTATTGTTGTTGTGGGATCGGTGTAAATGAGACCATCCGTGAGAAAGTTGGATCTTTTATCATTATTCATTCGCGCCGACAGATTGAACAATTTCAGACCATGTGAACGATGGGACTCAAGTGGTCAGTTGTCCACTCGTATACAGCCCTCCATCGGAAGCATAAGTGGCCCTGGTGTTTACTTCTGTAAAGCGTAGTAAAGCTTCTGGACCAAGTCTCTTTTCTCTTCGTTTTTCCGGGGGTAATTTAGGGGGTTGGTATCAGAACTAACCAAACCCCTTCAGACGGTTTGGGAAAGTGAAGGGGTGATTCGTGATTGGAGCTTGTCAGCAGTTTCCAAAACAAGGGGTCTGAAGTCTGTGCTAGTCACAGATGCATCAATCTAATGTTCATTGCGTCCAAACCACTCACTGGCTTGATTGTAAGTCGGCCCACTAAACTCAGAAAAAGTCAGGTGTTTGAAAAAGAAACTGAATGCAGTCAAAGGTGCGTTGATCGCAATTTTACCGTGCAACAGTTCTCCAAACATTGGTGCTGTTCCAGACATCCACCAGTTGCGATAGTCTTGGGCCTAATGTCTGCTTTTGTCCCAACTGCTTGCTTCTATGGAATTGTCTTCTCACAGGAGCCCCTGAGAAATGCGTGAATCTGTTAAGACCACTCTGCTGGTAGGGTGAGAGCTTCTGGGCAGCCGTATCGGATGTACACCAATCCTAGTGGTATTCGTCTAGAACGCCGGATCTCCCTCTTCATGGTTTATTTTGTCATGGATGATATTCTTAAATGTGCATTTGGTGTTGAGCTTTTTTCCGACAATTAGTTGACCGGCATGGAGTATACAAATGACATCTTGTTTAGCTTCTCTGCTGAACACATACAGACAAACAATGTAACTGTAAAAGCTGGCTTGTATGAAATGCGTTTCACAAGTGTTGCTTCAAGACTGGAGCATTCCCACCCTTACCTTCGTTATTGCAGGCAATTCGTATGATGCTAGGGACGCCTTCACGTACTTAGGTAACACTAACTCGTCAACCTGTAATATTGCTGATGATATATGTCAGCGAGGATAGCAAAGATGCAAGTTACTTTTGTCAACCTGTTTCACCTGTGATGTTGCTGAAAGGAACGATATATAATGCTGATGTGCGTTCTGTTTTGATCTATGGTTCGGAAACGTGATCTGTTCGCAACGAAGATACCAACAGACTTGTTGTATGTGACTGTTATTTCCTCCACTTATTAATCCACATCAAATGAGATGCGCTCGTGAGAAACGCGGCCGTTCGCTGGCGCATATTTCGGAACGTTCGAGGTACGCGATCAGTCAGTCAGGTAATCAGGTTGCATAGTCCGCGATGATTGAGCCGCATGCTCAGCATGTCTACTGAGCGTTTTCTTCACTGAGTATCATACACTGGGATCACTAACCTTCGGACAAAATGGTGTGATAATCTAGCAACGATGTACCCACGACATATGATGACCTTGTATATCCCGTTAAATAAAGAGGGTAGGTTTCTTTTACCCGGGTGGTATCCTCATGGTCACTCAAATCGCTGGCTAGAAACAGTATTCGAGATGTCAGTATGCTACATTCAATGGCGTGCTTGCATTCGTATCATTTCTAGTCCTACTTAGCCCTGTTTTGTCAGTCTTCATGCTGTTTAGTAAAACTTCTGTTTCTATGTCACTGTTGTGGTGAGGGGTGATCGGAGCCGCAGTAACTTCTTGCCAAGCTCGTGGCTGTTATGACTGAATGCTGGAGGTTCGCTGCTCCTCTGTAGAACTTTTGAAAACTCTAACAGTACATAGGAAGGTGCACTAAGCCCTTCCATTGGTTGCCTTTTTCTTGGGCTCGTTGCTGGTTAATCCTTATTCTTGTAACCATGATCAATAAGAGTTCTAGGGTCGACACACCCAAAATGTACATCACCGTTCGTGACCGTATCGCGCTTGCGTTTTTCTATTTATTCGCCTCCACAGTTTTGTGATCCTCGTTTTGGCGAACTGTCGGGCGCACGCGTTGTTCGTATCGCCACCCATCCGGAATACCAGAATCTGGGCTACGGGAGCCGTGCATTAAGTCTTCTGCATGATTATTACTCCGGAAAATTTGTAAGTCTTTTTCTAGATGTACCGGTCCGTTTTACTTCCAGTTGCAACCACGGTTATCACCAGAAGGTAGTAAGAGAAATCCAAACATTGTTTTTAGAATGCCTCCATGTTCCGTCCGTTGGGAAATGTCTAACTAGTTTTGTAGGAACGTATTAGTGTTAATTGGGGCGGTGAAGTTTTCGATTGGTGATTGATGCGCTTGAGAACAAGAATGTTGAACGGAATCTTGTCAAAATTCTTCTTTAAACCCGCTCACAACTGTCTACGTTTCGCCTCGGTTATCCGAGCTGCTGCTCCCATTTAAATACCTATCGTAAACAGTGTTATGTTTCTTGTTTTCCAATCCATGATGATTTTACCGTATTTGAGCCGCGTGCTGTGAGAATACACTATCCGGACTGTCAAAATCATATCAACTTTCGAACAATTTATTTCCTCGGAATCGCACTTGTTGGATGACTTCCTTCCATCAGTGCTACTTGTACATCTAGACGGTTTTCGTTTAACTCTGTGCTAGGTTTTATCTAATAGCGACAAGCTTCGTTGCATCACATCATAGTGACTGAGGGATGAGTGGATCACTCCTCTCGTTTTCGTTGGTTTGGAACTCCCATGATTACCAGTTGATTTGTAGTTTGGTAAACATAAGCTTCGTGTCGTCCGCTACTACTTCTGTGCAATGTTGCAGAACTCAACCAAAGACCAGCTTTCCATTTTCAAGTCCCTTCTAGATCGATAAATCAGTCACCCCACTCGATAGTCTAAGTGAACAGCGACGTTGATGGACTCCAGCATTACCTGATTGGGAAAATCCACCGAGCAGTTTCTCCTCCGAATAATGTAGTGAATACTAATGACACAACATAATAAATTGATAGCTGAGTCCAAATGTGAAATTTCCGATCGGTTGGCACGACCAGTAGAGAGCACATACCGCATAGGAAATAACGGTTCGGATGCAGCCGAAACCCAACTATGTCGTAATCGGGTCTTCTTCACTTCAGTCAGTTTGACGCAATACACGCGAATGCCCTACTGTTTTCATCATGGACTTAAATATGACATCGTTTTTCCTTATCCGTTGTTCGTCTCACAGTACAACAGTTCGTCATCTGGTGGTGAGCATCAGTCGGATGACCTGACAGCTGTAGTACAATCAACACTGGACAAAGACTCGAAACGTAAATCGACCGATCCTTCTGCCACACAGCACACCGAAACGAATCAGGAAAATGATGATGAGGAAAAGGAAAAAGAGGAGGATGAAGAGGACGAACTCATCGAAAATGAAGTCTCCTCAGCTTTCGATGTAGACGTTCAAAGCGCAACAGAGCAAACCGTAGAGGCAGACAAATCAGATCTCTTGACCGAACGAATTGAGCGACGCGGTCCGTCCAGCTTACCTCCGTTGCTTAGTCGATTAACCGAACGTCCACCGGAACAACTGCATTATGTTGGAGTTTCATTTGGTGCAATGCCTAGTCTGTTGCGCTTTTGGAAGCGTTCCGGCTACATGCCTGTCTACCTTCGTCAAACACTAGTAAGTCTTTTGTAAAAAATTTAGCAGGTGATCTTTGTTGATCTCATTAGCTTGGTGCTCAACACCGGTCTCTTCGGGGTTTATAAAGCATTTTCTCAGTCGCCAGTGTTATGTCCTTGAGTTGCTGAACAGATCAGCTAATCGTGTAATCAGTCACGCGACTCGAACTGAGAAGACAAACAAATCTTAACGGAATTTTTATCGACTGGAAAAACACGTTGGGAGATGAACGCTCAGAGTGATGCGATAAAATGACTAGTCCATAGTAATGAAGCACCAATGGTGAGCTACAGTGTAAATGGAAAACAATGTGAAGGTGCGGTAAATGGTGGCTGTCCACCTAACACAGCCTATATCTAGAAACTTGTTGACTTCTCCGTTTCATGAAACTCAATTGTCCTTGTTTGTTATTATGTTTCCCTTCGCTATATATTCATATTTATTTCTTACTCTGCAATTTTGTCGACCATTGTCAGAACCAACGGCAGCCCATACCACTACACCCACACGTGTGGCTCAAAGCTGCAGTGATGAGGAGGTACACGTTTGGGAGCGTTAAATTCTCACTCCATACTCCATGGTGTTTTCACTACCATGCGCTACCCTAGGTAGTTGTTGTCCAGCTGCTCATACTTTGATACAAACAAGCGGAGGAAGACCACTCGCAGAATGTGCCGAACTACATCGATGTGGTTTCGGAGGATGTTGTGGCACAGACTATGTTTCATCGTTGTTTCCGCCCTCTTTTTTCTCATTTAGATATTATCTGCATCATCATCGTCATCATCACTAACAACCGTGCATCAGCACTAACTATTGTTGCTCTTCTGTTATGCATCCGTACATTGAGATCTAGATGTAAACCAGAACCAAAGAAGTTTATAAGCTAACGTTAGTTCTTAGCACAATGATCCCTCACAACAAGAACCGTCTTCTGAGGGGAGCAGAACTGACTGTTCAGTGTGGTGTTTCTGCTCCTTTTTGGGTGGAAGGGCGCTTTACTCCTTCGAAATCCGATCAGTGTAAGTTTGACACAATTAGCGAGACGCTTTTGCTTTGTCAGAGCCCTGAAAAATGGGCACGCGCTTGCGGTTAATCCTGTCATCTTATCAATACGGTTCGTAGTATATTGAACTGTTGTAGACCCTCTAAAATCAATTATACTAACGAATACATCGACTTTGCAATATGCTTTGAGGATTACACCGCCATCATACAATTTTGGAAAATCACACATTGAGGTTAATATCTGTATACTATTTGGATTAAGGGATGGAACGAGGAACAACCAGTCATCGTTTCATCGTCTGGTATTTGCTGCAATGTAGTAGTATGGTTACACGCATTCTGGGATGCTAGCAATTATGTCAGGTTTATCCAGGAGTCGAATGACGTTTATTAGAATCCTGGAACTCTTGACGAAGAGAACAACTTTTCAACCATTGTTGTGATGGTGTTCAGTACTAGGCTAATAAGGACAATATAAGTTTATATTTCGAGGAATATCATTCATTCAGTTGTTCTATTAAGTCCTAACAATTGCTCAGACATGGTTTAATTCTTTCCGTTTTTCGATGGAAGCGCCTCTATTCAATACTGCATTTGTGTCACTTAAGTTAACATTTATAGTTGCTCAGAATCTGGAACGAAATCTGTGATGTTCTTTGTGCACTCATATCTGCAAAAGATCATACTTAAAAAAACACCTCTCGCATTTCATTCACTCACTTGGTGGGTGTTTCTTCAATGTGGTGTGAGAAGAAAAGTGCCGATTGACTAAGCCTTGCACTGGGTTCCTTAGTCCGGTTTGTATCAGAGCATTGTGTGAAGATAGCTTATGAACGGATTAGTGTATTTCAATAAACCTCCTTGCTGTTAATAGAGTAAGAAGCTGATTTTCACTCAATAACATCGCTATCCTGTATGTTTTCATGAAGTTAGTTCCTCTGGTAGAGCGACCTAATGCAAATAAGTTTGTATCTCTTTTTTTGGGTGGTGGTGGTGGAGTTGTTGCTGAAGAGACAATTATAGCAAGAAAAGGAAGAGACAATGGGTTGTAGTACACGAAATCCATAGAATTGTATGTTCAGACGGTCAAAGTCAAGCAACGTTCGATCACAAAGGAACATCCTTGAGGCTTGTGGGGGAGTTTGATGACAGTAGCTTCTGAATGTCTTCCCTTCATTGTCTATACTACACAAATGACTCAATTGGCAAACGCCAACCTTCAAGCCGTCACGTTCCATTGTCGGTAGTTTTTTAAACCTCCTTTGACAGTGACTGGATCGATTATAAGACTCCTATTGTGAAAGGTGAACACAAGTTACACTTTCTAACCTATTTTGGATTGTTCCCTTCGTTCTGTTGTCGAGTTTTCGGTTGATCGTTTGTTCGGTTACACCACAACGTGAATCTGTATGTGAACTGATGCTGTTGGTTGCGTCGACGTTTATTAAACTGGAGTTTGTACGGTTTGTTAAACCTTTTTAATCACAGTTCTAGCGTGTTGATTATGTATTTTTTCATGTGTTAATCAGTAGATATACTGGTCCGACCTACAGTCCTGTATTCTTGCAAAACCTTTTGAAAAATTTACCTACTTCGTTGCATTTCGTTTCCGTATGTGACTTACTACAACTATTAAACGCGGACAACTATCGAGATTGCTCTATTCTTTTCCGAAGCAAGTATAGTCTCTCAATTTGACAATCAACGATCATCCCAATATCGGAGAATGTTCAGATTTCCTGCCTGTGATAACTTGTTGTTCCCGCTACAGTTTGCTTCTATGGATTACGTTGCACCCACCGAATTCGTGCTTGGTAGCCTCACTGTTGTTTCTCGTTTTTTTTGACAATTTGTTTGATTCTCACTACCTTGAACGATTCGTATGACAACTGACATAGAAACATCAATTTTCCTGATTCTTAATTCGTTAGTTTATTCGGCTGGCCTTTACAATCCCCAGAACAGTAGCGGATTATTGTTACGTCAAGGCTTTATTCCGTACTTTTCACGAAGGATTCTGGCTACAATTTCATCTCTAGTACTAACAAAAAAGTTTGGTCTCTATCCTTTTCTTACATTCATGAATCCTGCAGTCCAATACCCGATCAAAACGCAGCTATATATTACAGACAAAATCTTACTATATTTATCGTTTATTTTGAAGAGCAATATACACAGCTTCGTTCAAGAGAAGAACAAACGGTGACACCAAAAATAA
>JTDE01004049.1:58093-70981 GCA_014338405.1 Paragonimus skrjabini miyazakii
TGTCGACGGCCATGATCAGGATATGTTAGATGAGTCTGAATTGGAACGTCGTGCTACTTTAGTCCGTCAGCTTATGACAGAAGAACTGACAAGCGGTGGAGGACCTGTGGGGTCCTTAAACAGCCTCAAAGTCCACGGATCTGAAGCGGATTGGGCAAGTGCGATTGTTGGACACGGTTCGGACTTGAAATCTTTAAATGTGAAGTTGCCTTTTGTTCAGAAAAGCTTCAGTAGTCAAGGGTTAGTTTCTGTTAATATTGTTATGTGGTGATGTTGATAAGTAGTTAGTTAGCCATTTAATTTGAAAAAATCTGGGCTTCAGCTGGGTTGGAATCAGTTACTAGAAGAAAATATTCAGACGGGACAAATACTCTACTAGCTGAACTATGAAACCATGCAGGAAATTTGGTAATTTCACATTTTGACTCAGTTTCTCACCCATCCCCTGTGTTACTTTTAGAGTTCCCGGTGTGGTTTCGTAGCTCAGCAAATAAGACTTTTGCCACTCCTGGACATTCTTTTCCTGTAACTGGTTCGGGTACAGTAAAAACGCCCAACTTCTAAAATATATTGTGGTGCACGTAACTCGTTTGTTTTTTAAAATAACAGTTCTTGTTCAAGGAGTTTGCGCCTGCGTACGTTCATATGTGTCCTATTTTATTGATTTTCGTTGTGTGCTAGTATACAATAAGTGAAATGGGAAGCTCAATCTGAGAAGCGTAATGATATCCGATAAACACCGCTCTAACTTGCACACTTGTGCCCTTGGTCACATGATGGCAAATCTGCCTATTTTGTGTGAAATAGATTGATTGCAAAGATTTTCACCTGAGAGTATATATGTTGATGCTGATATTTAGTTGTTGTACGAGCCTACGAATGATTCGTTATGCTCTGTGGCAAATTTGCTAGTACAACTTCTCTGAAGCTCATACAACCAATTCGGCGAACAAACCAGTACAAACGAAAATGAAAATCCTCAATTTTATCATAAAGCAAACTGCTAGTCGAGCGATTTTATCTTCAGTTTCAGACGGACTTTCAAATTTCCGCTTTCAGCTGAAATATTGATTGCTGTTACCAGCTAGTGTAGGGTGCAACGTGACAAATTGGAAACGGTTACTTGTACGCTCGTTGATTTATGCCGCGTTTGTCTCTGATGGCCTCGTGACTTATTTTGGCTTGAGGGGGATGGTATCTAATCAAACTCAGTTGCATAAAGGTTACCGTTGTTTGACTGAGTTGTCTGTAAATTGTAGACAGTTTATAGAACGAATTAGTGTATGTTATCTTCGCATCATCACAACCTCGGTTGTTTTCTACAGGACGTGAACCTGTTATAGTTCATTGTTTGGGTTTTAATAAGGGAACTCCATGATTTGCATCCCATTTCTTTCCTAATTATTTCCTAACAGTCAACTATAATGATCAATTACTGATCCTATGCTTTCGATGCCTGTGATAAAGTGCTGCCTGTCTAACTATGCCTCTACGTGTTAGCAGCTTACTGTTGAAAGAATTTGCGATAATTTTCCCCCGTATTGATCGTTCATTACTTTGGTCACGTGACAGTAGATCCGACCACTGTATCTAGATTAATCTGACTATTTAGTCAGAACAGAGAGGACATTTGTCACGAGTTGTTAACATTTTGATTTACTCTCATCAATCGCTAGCGTTAAATCAGCAAATTTTATATACACTACTTATATCTGGTTTTACACTAGCGACTGATGAGAGTAAGTCGAAATGTTAACATCTCACGAAATGTCTTCTCTCTATTTTATCTAAATAGATAAAGGGGATTCAGTGTTTTTATTTAGCTACATCACTTTAAACTACTAATATTTTTCCCATTAGTGGCACTGGATAGATCCGATTACACTTGCCAGCCAGCAGCTCATTGCTAAAAATAACCAATTCAAATTTCTAGGGTATTCCTGAAAAATGTTGTGATCTGTTTTTGTGACATTTTGCTCAACCTATCATAATTCAGTCAATCCACATATTCGTTTGTATAAGTTCTCTCATGTCTTGTTTGCGTTTTTTATTCCAGTAAAAAGAAACTTCAAAAAGAATTGGACTGGGGAACTGCACCGAAAGGAAAGAAAACAAAGCGTACAAAACACTAAATTATCATGCTGCTTATACTGTAAAATATAAATTTTTGTATGAATTGATTTTTACTTTTTCCGTTCAATAAATGCACTTGAGGCCACTTATACGATTTTAATCTGTCAAATTCTGGTGACAAAGTTCTCAAGGCTCATGCATCGCACGTATTCTGTCAAAACATTAGCACTGCCACGCAAATTTGAGTTGATCGGCCTAAACGCTGTATTTTGAGTTGGGAAGACCCGATACCTAATGAACCCTGTTTGGTTTCACATCGGAAAATCCTGGTGCTTTGTGCAATTGACAACGTTTACTAGTTCGACTATGTAAGCAGACAGTTTTCTTAGTATGGCCTTACTATTCGGAGGATGTATGTGAATATATCACGTTCAGCCCTACTTGTTAGCACTCCGGTTAACCTGGCACTAACCTAGACAATTCTGTATGAATGAGAAAATGAAGATTGTATTGTTTTTCGTTCATATGAATATAGCTACGCCGTTGTTTTGGGGCATGCTGTCAAGTCGACGGTATGATTGGTTACAAGATCTGCTGCCTGCCAAACAGCCTCATTTAACACTACTCAGTTTGAACTTCTATGTCCTGCCTTTTTTGTGATCCTCCGTAGTCACTAGCAAATATTGGTCTGGGAGGCCGACAAGTTGCTGGATTACCGTGCTCTTAGAACTAAGATCACCAGCCCCTACGCTTTTATTAGTTGGCCCATATGTTGCTTTCTAGCGACCTATCTCGTTGCTCATATGGTCAGCCCAATTGACTGCTGGAATACCAGGCGGGTAGAGGTAGTGTTTCATGTAACCTCTTACTCGCGGAAAAGCCTAACGGAACCTAATGATTTGCGTGCCGACATTTTGTCTTCTAATTTTTGTGAGCAGTTCAATATTTTGAAGTCACTACTAACGAAGATAGGTAGCCTTTGGAATATTTCCCCTCCTGTGTTGCTGGCTGCATTGTAGGTCATTGAACTTGTACCACTCGGATAATCTAGCGAGTGGGTGTTCAATTTCAACTGCACTATCCGCTATAATCAGGCGATTGTTTAAAAACACGTCTACATGCCATACAGCTAAACTTTATTTGCTGTTTTGTGGGGTGCTGTGCTCCAGAGAGCCCCTATTTGGACGTGACTAACAACCGCTACTGACGTTGCTAATTACGAGTTTCACTGCCTTCGTTTGTCCCAAAAAATGTGCATTTCCATATTTGTTGTCTAGTATTTCCTCACACTCCTCTGCCCCATTATAACAACTAATTCAGCAATAGCTCATCGCGTAGGACACTCTTTACCTCAAAGTCTGCCACCCCCAGTCCCTGTTGAACCGTCATCTGCTGGAATGAGTAAAACGATTTACAACAATATGAAAATAATTACTTAACTTAAAATTAGTCGTCGCTTTATTGGTCAGTAGTAAGCGCGCACCGTGACGGGTGGTTCAAGCGCATAAGTCAAATCACCGGAGCATCGAATCCCTCGCACTCATTGATGTAGTGGTGACCATCAGGTCATCGTGATAATCAAAGTGTGAGACAATGAAGAGTGAACGGGCTTAAAAGGTTTTTTCCCAAAAAAATTGTCCGATATATCGTTAAGTTGGGACAACTACAGGCAAACCTCGATAATTGTACTGCTTTTTGTTTCACGATTGAGTGGAACAGCCATTCAGTCAGTCAGTTCTTTGCGTACAACCCTAACTTACACTTAGCTAACTGATCAGCCCATTCAATATGTATTTATTGGTGCAATCCGTTGATTAACTTCTGACAACGAAGAGATACCGTGACAGTTCAGTGCATTCACTCAATCCTTTATCAACGCGTCTGATTACAAGGAATGCAGGGTATTTATTTACATCTCGTGTCGACCATTCATAAATGGTCAGTTTCTTCTTCGGTATAGTCAATTTAGTCCGGTTTGTTGTGTTACTGATGGACGGTATGGAATTCGTGATTACGCGTTTCGGGTTGTCGTGGCGTGAACAACTGCTCGTGTTTGCAGACATGGACTGGTGGCAAATTTGATTGGCTGCCTGCTTTTCGCTCAATCAGAACTTGGCCAATCGTCTATCAGGTAAACGTGTTTATCCAATGAACAGTAGGCAGTGTCGTGTCCGCCGCGGCAGGATGGTGTTTTCGAAGCGATCGATTAATTCTGCTGGGACACGCGTTTCGGATGGGCATTGTTGGCCGCTTTTAACCACGGACGTGTTTATCTCTGAATTGAGTCAGCTATCAAACTTTAGAGTGCCCTTTTGTGCATGGATAGGGAATTTTTTTATACCTTTGTTCCTCGTAAGTCATTTTGCTGTCTTTAATATCGTTTACGTTAATGTGGTTCACGTAGATCGTCAATAATTACCAACTAATTTGTTTGATTTCATAATTTATTGCCATTGGAATATTTTCCTAAATAAATAGAGTGGTTAACAGAAGTTATTTAATCTTGTGTTGACTAGAGCGGCCAATAGTTTGTTTTCCGTATTTTTGCACTGAGACGTAAAAAGTATGTTCGAGTGATTTTTGAAGTTAAGCGTGCACTTTTAACTTGGGAATTTCCGACGTGATAGACTAAGTTGGTCACACTCAGGAGACGAAACTGTCACCGATGTACGGGTTGTATTCTATTGATGAGTAGTTAACGTTTGATTCCTAATATTTTCTATCAGCCTAACTGGTTCTCATTTCAATCGACAAATGTTTTAAACTGTTGATTAGTAGTATAATTTCAAACCTACCGTTAATCTTGAGTATTCCCACTTTGACAGTCCCTCCGAATTGCCTGACGACGTCCTTACGACGCAATGAAACGGATGGGTAACGGTGTCCAAATGTGAAGTTTCGGGGACTGATACAGCTTCGTAGCTCGGCTGTTAGAGAGCATGCAGCGTAAGAAGACGTAATGCTTTCGGCCGTTACAATGTAGCCGACGCCCGGGGTTTCATGATTGGCTTTCAGTTATATTATCAATCATACCAAACTGCTTTTAAGTAATATATGTTAACCAGTGATGCATTCCTGCTATCACACTACATAGAGCCGTTCATTCATGCCTTCCGTGTCAAGGTCAATTTGTCCGCATTCGGCTGATGTTTTATGTGCTTGAACAAAGACGGTATTTATTCAGGATACATCAGATGGAGACGGTAGGATCTCGTAATGATCTGGTGAATCGAAGGAAAAAAGGAACCAGCTAAGAACTGATGGTTGGAGAGGAAGTATCTTGGAGTCTACTTTATTTGTTGCTATGAACCATGTTCATTAAACAGTAGACTGTAGCAAGAAAACCAAGCCGGAATGCTTGAATTCTTTTTTTCGGTCTAGACTTTTGTGTATGCTTCAGTTGGTGGAAACAGTAACCAGCGTAAGCTCAAAATAACTTGAAAGATGCTCATTCCAATGATAGAACAATAGTCGATTGTTATTGCCTAGGCATTTATAGTTCAAGCTGACAACTCGCTAAGTTAGCATGCCCCGACAAATAATCAATTGTTGATCATAATAGTTAGAGATACTGGATCATGATGGATCTATGCTGTCAAATTGTTTCGGTTCAAAAAGTCACATACTTGAGTTTAGCTCTTCTTAGAATTCATTCTGCTCTTTCATATGAACCTCGGTTCGAGTTCTCGTTATGGTACTCTGCTCACCTTATTGACTTTATTTTGCGCACGACCGAATTGAAACAAATAAATCGTCAGTCGCATTCTCTGATGAGTACTGCACAGTATCATGCAAACTCATCTCAACACTTTCCTGGCATAATGAATAACTGCAGATTGGTTCTCGTATTTATTAGAAAAGCTGAATGCAGGCTGTCAAAAAGACTTCGCTTAGTCTTAAATCGCCATCAATAATGTGGTGTTCCTTTTTTGAACTTTTGCAAAATTGGCATGCATACATGTCCTCATGATTGTGTGAACACCAGATCTTTTCGTATATATCGTTTAGTTATATGACTGGAAGAATGTATTTCGTACGTATATGTAAGTACGATGTATGCAGGCCTCTTTCTACTTCTATGCATTTCAAAGGGAGTCAAACTGAGCGTAAACAATTGAATTGGCTCTTTCATAATTGGACGTACTGCTCAGTCTGGACTATGTTCTAAAGTGGATTCTGATCTATACTGTTCGATATTTCGAGTGTCATTCACTTTACACAGGCCTGCTGCTATTCAGCTACAGGCCAAGTATCGTCTGGTCACCGTTTACTTATCGATCCTGGGTAGTTTTGATTTGCATTGTGACAAGCCTAGCGGAGCACTGTTGACTGAGTGGAGCAGTATTTTGGTGTTCAGTAATATTAAGCTTAGCCGTCTAGAGATTGCGGATCAAGTGGGATGACCTAAATCTACATTCTGCCGATGTGTATAGTACAAACAACTGAAACAATTGAAAGACAGTTGGTCCATTTCGGTACGAAGGGAATTGCGTATGGGATGTACTTGCCGTCAGTTGTTCGGGAGCAGTCGTTCATAGAGTCTTGAAGAACTTGTCACTTCTGTTTATTCGATAGTTCGAGGGAATTTATTTGTTGTCTACTTATGACAGCGTCTGTCAACTGCCATTATCATTAGAGTTGTCTCGGTCTTGCAAAAACGAGTGTTTACTAATAAAACTATTCAACCTAAATGGGTTGGATGAATCAATGCGCTACTCGCGCTGATGAGGAATGGAAGAACGGCAGTTTCATGAAACGTCATTGACTGTTACGTCGTTGTCTAGTGGATGAGTGTGTAGACTGCCATCCATTGCCTATTCACTAGTCGTGAGTTCGATTTGTCGGCATTCGTTGTACTTATGAGACTCAACGGGGTCAGAACAGCTGTCCACCAATTTGTAAGTGACAACTGGAACTAACTGCTTGTGAAGGCAGAATTAATTGTTGCATCTAGTGAACAGTAAGTCCGGCTGAGAAAGTAGATTTATTTGATGCAAAATTTTGAAACAGAAGACAACAGAAGAGCAGGGGTTGCATTTTTAGCGAAACAACACAATGTAAATGACTAGTCGCTTTTGCGCACGGGAAGTAAGATTTGGATAACAAAAGGAGCGCCAAGTTCTCAAGATGAATTTATTTCGTGCGCTCTTTTCAGTCATAACCGTTTACAACCTAAATTACCGAACAGTTAACCAAGACAGTTGGATAATTACCCCTGGCTTCTCAAAGTTACCTCGACTCTGGAAAACTAAGCTTGGCATATTGCAACGGTTAAGTTTTTTGCGCACACAACGGAAATTTGTGGGAGTGATTAACAAGGCCTCAATAAGCTTGAGCAGTTTCACTCAGTTGCAAGTTGTTATCACAAGGACCAATGAAACTACTGTTGTGATCCAAGAAAGCGGATGGCACAAGGGTTGTTTGTTCGAAAAAGCAACGTATGGGTTAAGCGTTTACACAAGACCTGAAACAAAACCACTCATTTGCACGCGGTATTCGGTCCCAGACCGCCTCAGACGTCAATGCTCAGTTCCGTTAAGTAGCAGGGACCATTATGGGCGATGCTGCACTCTGATGTTCCTTCCTGCATTTTTCCTGCGGCTTGTACGATGTCAAAATATATGCTCTGATCTACTACTGAATAGAAGTGGTATGAGTAGTATATTACGATCGCTCATCCTCACTGCACTACTTCGGCTGAGTTTGATCTGAACTAAATGCCTGACGATCAATGGGACTGGGCTTCGGTTGATTGGTGCTCGTCTGCTGTCCAATTGATTGGCGTGGTTATTGTGATAAGTTCCTCTTGTCCTGTTTCTCCAGCTGTCTGTCTGTCGTCCCGCTGCTTCATGTAAGCAATTAGATACAGTGAATAGTCAAAAGGGCAGGATTGGGCCTCTTGTTTGGTGACAAGGATATACTTCTGGTGCCCGCAATGAGACGCAGCTGGTTGGCATTATAGGTCTGATATAAACCCAGTCATAGACTTCATTTTAATTCTCTCATTAGGTTCTCGCATTCCTAAGGTAACCCGGTGAATGCTGCCCCCCTGTGCACCGTAAGTCAAGCTTATTTGTGAACGCTGGACTGGCTGTGATGCTCGTTGAACGTGTCGGAGTAGTTGTTCGAACGCACCACGTACTTTAATATTCATAATTCTTCCAATGTTTTCGGCCTTGTATATTTTTCTTGGAAAATGTTATTTTAGTTTGGTCTCAACGAGCACTCTGGAAGCAGACCCTGGATTCGTTGTGTAACGTTTGCTGGAGATGTGCTGTTATCGCAGTGGTTGCACAACCAATTCTCGGCAACATTACCCACTTCAACATTTGCTCTTTGACATGTGCGTCAAAATGCATCGTAATTCAATTCCATTCAATCAAACTTGATAACACATAGTTGATCCGAAGTTTACAGTCAACAATCAAGGCAATCGACGTTTCAATTCTATGCACATTTTATTTATGCCTTCTGCGTTCAGATTAATGTTTCTCGTTGCGCGACCGCAGTGAGAAGGAGGGCAGCACTTTTTCTGCTTTCAATGAAGCTGACACTCTGTTGTAAACCCTTCTAAACGATACGCTGGTTCGGTCTTGATATCGGAGTGCGCTTAGCAGAATTCGGATTCTCGTCCTGGTAATAATTAACACTAAAATCTCGGTCCCGAACAATACCGCGACTGTCCCTGTATTCGCTCTCAAAACAAGCCCAAAAGACGCGTACATAAAAGAGCTTTGTTCCGCCCCAAAACGTGTGCGACAAAGACAAAGTACTTATATGGTGCACAGTGGCCATAACAACATTCCCGAATCATAAAAATAGAAGGACATTTACCGGAAAAAATAGTTAGGGTCACTAATGGGCACAGCGGAGTAAAAAGTCTGACGGGTAAAAACTAGCCAAGGCCACCTCTCGGTCGCTCTCAGCAGGTCCGCTAACTAGGACAAAGTCAGTCTTTTTTTCTCTCAAGGACGGAGACGGGTTTTGGATGGAAAGAAATGGACGCCCTAGCACACTCACTATAATCGATGATGCTGTTTAGACGGATTTTTACTTCCTTTGGTCCTCAACGCCTTTGTTCTGATTACCGACTGAATTTCTGACGTGGTGCGAAACGCCCGGAAGTTTAACCAATGATAAGCAAGACGGATGGACCTCCTGGCCATCGTTGACCAATAGGCACACGATCGGGAAACGTGTACCTGTACAGGTTTAGCTCTACCCAGCCGAATCATCCTATCTGAACATGTATATGCCTCTCCTGAATGTAACTCTACCTCGTCAGTTCTCTCGGTATCCAACGCTCGGCAGGTGTTGGCAATTCCAGTCAGTTACATCTGACCATCATTCTTTGTCAAACATTTCCATTTCTTGGAAGCTTCTTACTGTACGCATCTTTGCACCCTGTGTGCGTCCCACAACAGTGATTGGACACGTGCTTCTTTCCGATTGGTTTCTATTTCCTCGGACAACGGCGCGAGGGTTCATGCACTTATGAACTTCAGGATGTTTTTTTTATTTTCTGAGCCGCATGTTCTCTCTACTGCTACTGTTTACCGTAAGTGTCCGTGCTGTTTGCCTTTGAACAGTAAAACAACACCCGATGGATTATTATCGTAGTCGAGCAAGTGTGGAGTCGCTCTATATATGTTGGATATTAACACAAGGTTATAGACCACATATAGAAACTTACATACTTTGATTTTTTTTTCCAGGTGACGATGTGGAGAACTTTTGGATGTACGCAATCCTATTTGTCATGATCGCATTTATTGGTTTCACGGTAAAAGCGATCATCAAAATTTGGTAAGCATGGCCAATTCAACTTTGGATATAGTCATCATGTGCACTGTCATACAAACCGTGTATTTGTGCTTATATTTGGGAGCTTTGTTGTATGACTATGCACGTTCGATCCTCACAAACATTTTCTTGAATGTTTTACACAAAGCCCTAAAATGAGTGTACTTAGATAACGCATATTTAACAACAGAATGATCATGACTTTTTCCAGCCCAAAACGACTAATGATAGTCACGGTGTTTAGTTTCGCACATATGAATTCATTATCAAAGATGTCATCTCCCGTGACTGATTAACTATTAATTGACACCTGCTTCAAAAATTGCGACTGAAAAACAAACTAACATTACCTGGAATATTTACTAAAAGCATTAATAGGGCCAATCATTAAATCCCAAAATCACTGGGGAGCAAAATGGCACAACACTCCTGAGGAAGGCCACCCGAGGTGGTTGAAATGTAGAGTATTACAACTTTCTCATAACGTTGTGTTATTCTCAATTCATTTATCAATGACAAAATGGCACCTTTCAGTGAGATGATAACAACTTTATTTGTAATCAGTTTTCCTGTAAAAAAAATAACCCGGTAGGATTTACTGAATGAGAAAAATTACACCAAGTCAAAGACCCCTGCACAAATTACGGAGAGATTGTCGATCAGTTGAGCGCGACAGACAACGACAGAAACCGCAAATTTGTTTTTTTTTTCACACGCGAGACGAGCAAAAGTTCATTTACTTTTACAGTTCGTGTTCCGATACTTTAACTTTTTACTAAACACCCTAGTGTTCGTTTGCATAAAAAGATAGACAATATGCCGATGATTTTTCTTCTACAAAACGGATTAATCAGTTTTATTGGGAAACATTTGCTGTCAGTCAATGCAGCAACAGCTTCTTTGTGTTAAATGCAAATGGTAACATTCAGGACGTTCTCCTGAACAGCAACAAATCACTGTCTGGACGATGTTAGCAATGTGATACTGTCTTTTCTGAGATGTGATCAGTTTGGCCCCCAGCCTAAGATGAGGTAGAGATGGATGTATTTTCATTACTGATAAGTAGTAGGGGATTGTGAGTTCAATAACACAGTGGGCAACACGGTTGCCTGCGTGGTCGGAGTTTTAGTTTCGGCCATGGCAAAAATATAGACTATTGACGAACTCTAATAAGAGCGAAACTCCAGTCTAGTGCTTGTTTTCGAGAGGGACCGATTGGAAAGTCTGTGGGAACGCAACAGCTGCAATCAGTCTACATGAACTTGTTTTTCTTTATGCTTGACAACGGAGTAGTAACTGTTGGATAATATCGTTTCAATTGATAGCGGTATTTTGCGACAATCGGACGTCTTTTCGGCGCCGACAGTGCGTTTTTTTGCTGTTTTCGCTGGCATCTCATAATCAACATCAGAAGCCGACGAGATGGTGCTACCTAAGTATGTGAAACTGCCCATAGTCTCAAGTTTGTTGTCTACGTGAACTAACGCAGGGTTGAAAATATCCCAATCTTGAGCCAGCACTGCACTTTATAAGACACGAAGTGGCTTCCATTTAGAGCTACCCGACGATTCAGTCTGTCTAGCGTGATCTACACGCCTACGACAGTGAGGCTAAGCAAGACATTGTCGGCCGCATGATTCATGTCGGTTAGCCTATTGTCAGGCGGAAAGCTCAACGTCAAGCTCACCTGTTTCCTCGAGCACACTTTCCGGAATGCAGTCTTTGGCAAAATTGACCAAGACGAGGAGATCGGACAGCCTTGGCGAACACCACGCAAAGCGATGAACATCTGCAACAGTTGTCCATAAACTTTACTCTGCTTTCAGAGCGTACATGGTCTTAACAGCTTTATGTTTTTCTTTTGGGGCTCTTTTGCGAGGTGGACAATTCTCTAGAGTGTTGTAAACCGTCAAACGGCAGGCAGTCTTGAGGTCTTGAAAGACCATGACCGCCGGTTGCCTTTAAGTGTATGTGTGTCCTAAGCTCCACCACGAGGCAGGACTGTCATGAGTGGACCTTTGACCGGATGAGAATTCTGCCCGTTAGTCACTATACGATATTCCCTGTGTTTCATGATCTGATGCAATATAAGATCAATGAGTGAATTAGGCTACATTGAGACTACACTGATTTCACTGCGTTTGCCATGCAAACTTCACACCCCTTTTCAAAAACTAGAATAACTGTTGATAAACAATAATCACGAGGTACCTCTTCAGTTTTTGAAAATGCTTGAAAACGTATTGTAAGCTCTGATATCAACCTCTCTCTGCCATCTTTAAAATGTTACGCCCTAGCAACTTGTGTTCAATGACCACTTCTTGTGACTGAGGGCCATATGGAATGCCGTTTCCGGATAAAATGGCTTGCTCCATCTTTTTGATTGTTCAAGCAAATGCTGTTCACAGTTTTGCGCAAGCCTTTAGTCAGCCTACGTTTAAATTCTCGGTTGATGCTGTCATATGTCAGACCACGTTGAATCGAGTCACATTTGCTCAGAGATGTTCTCGACCTTACAAAAGCTCAATTCTGTCTCTGTCACAACAAATCTTTATAGCTGTTGTGATTTGTTCCCTATTTTCAACAGGTTCCCTTACCTAATTGAGCCTGAACAATTCGCTCATCAGTTCCACCTGATAAGCATTCCCTAAACTATTTTTGCTTGAATACCAGTCAGCAATCTCACATTCGCGGGCGGGCAACCGTCAAGCAAATGGCAGGACGAAACTGACACGAACTACATCGTGATCTGAGTTTATATTCTCGAATACTTGGCAGTCGTGTCGAAAAGACGAGAACAATGGTCTGTGCGACACTGTGAAATCTGAATTTGTTAGCAAACTAATGCCTTTTTGTTGAGAACCATCATTATTTTCAATACCGTTTGCTATTGGGCAAAGGGCGTCGTACATTTTAATCGGCCCTCTTATTATTACGTTTCAAGGCCTTGATTTAAGTAAATCCGACAGGCATACAAATAACTTGTTTCAATCACTGTTTCTTAAACATAAA
>JTDE01004050.1:23977-36502 GCA_014338405.1 Paragonimus skrjabini miyazakii
TTCCATCTTCGGCGTATATGGAACGGCGTAGAAAGAGGGTATCAAGTCCCACTCTATCATCGAGAATCTTCAGAAGTAAATTCTATTCACTTTACTGCATTGCTTCAAAACAGATTGAGGTCGCGTGGCGTTCATACGGAACAATATACGGAAACAGATGAAATCAAGCTGCCTGCCGATCACCGGGATGTATACTTCTCAGCCAGTCACAATATGATGTTTAGAACGCCAGGTATCTAGCGCTGTGCAGAAAAATATTCCAATCAATGTGACAACCAACGGAATCAAAGATGATGATTACCATGTACCCCAGACGTTTCAACTATAGGTGTTCCATCACTTCCCGCATGTGTTCGTTCTCCAAATTTTTCATGGTAAGAATGGTTTGAAAGAAGCTGCTACTAGTGTGAACATATCCTGCATACTCAGACGCTGATCATAAAGTAAGTCAATCGGGTGGAGCAGGTTCTAGTGTAAACGCATAATGCATGCTGTGACGTTGTTCACAGCCTAAGCTATCATTGGCTTAGTTAAGTCAATCTGGTGGATCAGCCGCTAGTGTGAACCCATACTGCATATCCAGGCGTATTTCGTAGCCTAAATGAATGAGGTTGAAATAACCACTAGTGTAAACGCGTAATGCATGCTATGACGATGTTGATAGCCCAAGTCAATCGGATGGAGCAGCTACTAGCGCGAACATCCTAGAAGCTCAGACCTTACCCATATCGTAAGTAAATTAGGTTGAAGCATCTACTCGTGTGAACCTATACTGCAAACGTACGTTATTCATGGTTTGCGTGACTCAGTTTGAAGCGTTCGCTTGTGTGAATGCATACTCAGATGTTCTTCATAGCTTAGGTAAATAAGTTGGAATACTCCTAGTGTAAACTCTTACTGCATGCTAAGAAGTCATTGATAGCCCAAGTCAATCGGGTAAAGCAGCTATTAGTGTGATCGCATACTGCATGCTGAGACGTTTTTGATAGCCTATGTCATTCGGGTGGAGCAGCGGATATTGTGAACCTACACTACATATTCGGACGTTATTCATAGTTTAGTGAATTAAGTTGGAACACCCCTAGTGTAAACGCATGCAGCATGCTGTGACGTTGTTAATAGCCCTTGTCAATCAAGTAGAGCGGCTACTAGTGTGAACATATACTGAATATTCAGACGCTGATCATAACTTAGGTCAATCGGGCGGAGCAGCTTTTAGTACGAACGCTTAATGAATTCTGAAACGTTCTTCATAGCTTAAGCGAACGAGGTTGAAGCATCTACTTGTGTGAACCTATACTGCATACCCGGCGTTCGTCATAGCTTAAATGAATGCAGTTGAAATAGTCACTAGTGTAGTCATAATTTATGCTGTGACGATGTTGATAGCCCAAGTCAGTTGGGTGAAGCAACTACTAGTGTGAACACATACTGCACACCCAGACGTTGTCCATAGCTTAAATGAATGAGGTTGGACTACCCCCTAGTGAAAACACATTTTCCATGCAAAGACTTTGTTGATAGCCTAAGTCGATGGGGTGGAGCAGCTATTAGCGTGAACATATCCTACAAACTCAGACGTTATCTATATCTCAGGTGGCTTAGGTTGAAGCATCTACTCGTGTGAATCCATACTGCATACTCAGACATACTTAACAGCTTAAGTGTATCAGGTTGCAATACCCCTAATGGGAACGCATGCTGTATTTTGAGACTTTGATATCCTACGTAAATCGGACGGAGCAGCCATTAGTGTGAAGGCATACTCAAACCATCATTATGGGCCGGGTCAGCGAGACCAAGCCAGCGATTTCATTTTCCGAATAGTTCAGAATCAGCAATGTTTGAGAATGGATCCAAGTATATTGTATTATATACAACTCTTATGTGTGATATAAGGTGGAGAACGGTTTGACGAGTTGGTCCGCAGGATTCCTTCTTCCGGGTATGACTATGAAGTGGTACTTGGTGAACGGCCGGGTTCCTACATTGGTGATAGACTGAAAGTGTAATGTATATAGTGCAACCAGCTTACTCGGACGTCTTCAATAGTTTCTGCCTATACAAGTCATTAAACTTGGAAAAGTTTGATGTGGGGATCTGAAGGATGAAAATAGGCTGACGATAAGCTGAAAAACCTACTGGTAACTACCTGTAATGAAACCTAACGGTAGTGACAGCCTGTACGCGAGAATGTAAACAATAGTCATCTCACACAGTTACGAGGATTCCATTTGCGCCACAAAACCTCATGTACGTGCGAGTTAAGTAGCTGTCGATTAGATCGAGATAGTGATCTAAAGTGCTTCTTGGCGAACGAAAATGTCTTCCAAGCGATAGATAAGAAATGACATAGAATATCCATACTTTTCGGTGAGCCTGGAGGCCTCGTGAGCCAAGATGACTGGCATATCAAGACACGGTGACAATGCTTGTTCAGACAGTCCTGGGACGTCTGCAGTAAAACTGGTTTGTCTAGAAGTTAAACAAGCAACAGATGACAAATCGGAGAACGGACAGGCAAGTAACGCTGATTTCTGACGATGGTGAGAAGACTGACCAACAGTTTTTAGCAACGGATGTCTTTGTGACACGTTCTTTTGAGAAGTCCTAACTGCAATGGCACCAGGAGTGCTGTCAACAGTAATCGCAGGACACGAGCTGGAATATAGAATGCGGTAACTGTTCGAAACACAATGAGAGGTCTGTGACAAAATTGGGAAAACTAAGATAACTTGTAGTGACTAGCAGTAGTGTGGCTTATCTAAGGATCCCGGCTGTAGCCGTGCTTTCCAACTTGTTTGTTCTGTACGCATGATTCTGTGTACGCCTGCTGTAGGAGGCCTTAAACGAACTCAGTGCCACCTTCTTCAGTCGTACAACTAATTGCACGCAGCTAGTGCTTGTTTTTTTTTTATTAACGACTCATTTGCTATTCCATTCTTCAAGGTCGTTTAACCAAACCTTTTGAAACGTTGTTTCACGCACGCGAAAGTTCCACGCACTTTTCGCTAGGCGCGCTTTTGAGTGTCGCCGAGTGGTTTGTAGCCCACCTGGAGCTTCTTTCCTTTCTCCTCTTGATTGCTGCCGTTGGTCCCAGGCTAGGCCAAGGCTAACTACATGTCATATTTCCAAACATGACTGTAAATGTACGATTTGTTTCCAAACCTCACTGCCTTCTTTAGTTCGATGCTTGTTGGGACGGCGTTTCGATTGCTCTTCAGGGAGCGCGTTTTAAATTGTTAGTGGACGAGGGTCTAGCGCACACCCACTTGTCTACTACAAAACATAAACTATACACTTTGGAGTGATGTTGCGCATACCCTGGACCCAGATGTCATTAGCATCATACCACATTGAAGACCCATATTCAGAGAATCATGGAGCGCCGGATGTGATAACTGACGGCCTAATAGTTGGGTATTAACTTGTTGGGACATCGCAGAACATACAGATATGCTTCTGATGTTGGTGACAGCATCGACCAACAATAGTGAGAAAGAGAATTTTGATCATCACGTCCATTGTATAAGCTGTGGCTGCAATAGTACGAGGTAGCCAAAGCAACTACCAACAGTCCTCATACCTTTCACCTGTTTTGCAGTTATACGTTCTTTCCGTGATATTGTTGATTGGCCACATGTTCACTTGTCTACCATCCGTTGCTTGTTTATCCAGATGGGATCTATCCTCCGATCCTGAAAGAAACGGCCTTCGGTTTGGCGGTGTCCCTCCATAGTCTGTTTGAACGGACACTTCGTACCAGCACTCTTCCGGAGGCATGGAAAGAGGCCATTGTCACGCCTATATTCAAAGCGAGTTATCGTCACTACCCTGGTAGTTACCTGCCAATCAGCCTCACCAGCATCCTATGCAAGGCAATGGAGCGCCTGTTGAGACGCGTCATCCCTATATATGTCTTCTTAAATAACCTTTCTTCTCTACCCGGCATTTCTTTCTTCTCGACCGGTCGTGTACAACAAATATGCTAATCTTCATGGATAGCCTGACAGAGGCCGAACACAATGGCCAAATCTGGGATTCTATCTTCTCCGACTTTACCGAAGTCTTTCACAGTGTCCCACACGGTCCTCTTGTACATTAGCTAGGAGCTTATGAGATCCAAAGAGAGGTTCTCTGCTGGAGAACATCCTTTCACGGTAACAGGATTTTCAAAGCGAAAACCGGGTCGTACTTTTCTTCTCCTTCTGCGATCTCCGCTGAAGGTCCTCAAGGATCCGTATTCGGTCAGCTGTAGTTTCAGATATACATCAATGACTTTTCCGACCTTAATTCTTGCAACGCCCTCCTCTGTGCTGGCGATTTAACAATCTGGAATGCTTTTGATCGCAGTGTATTGCGGATTGACCTCGAACGTATTAAGGCCTCGACGGAAGACTGGAGGCTCCCTCTGGACGACAGTAATTGCGCACACATGTCGCTTGAAGGAGACTCCGGGGACCGAGTCGTGATATATGGTGCACAAAGTGTAATAAATATTACAAAAGCTGACCTTAGAAGGCACCTAAGGATTTGGCTTTCGACCAGTTCATCGTTTCCTCATCACCGTCAGATGGCCGCCAAAAAGGGACTTAGAATTCTTGGGATGATAAAAAAAGCCTTTCCCCGCATAAACAGACATGCCTTTCAATCGCTCTAAAGGGTCTACATAAGACAACTGCTTCAGTATGCTAATCAACTCATAATCACCGACTGGGAGAAGAACATACTCACCATCTATGGTGTCCAGCGAGTACCTACCAAAATGGTCACTGGCTTGCGCCAACACTCCTACGATCAGCAACGATATTGGCGTCACCACGTAGGTGTCGAATGTCCGTGGTGGATTAAAAGATGGAGTTCAACTGTCTGATTTCACGGGGGAAGTGCCGGTCAGATTTGGCGTGAAAAACAAATGTCAAAGACTTGCGATCTGTTTGCACAACAAAGTATCGGCCTTCCAAAAGGTGTTGAAAATAAAGGATCGCCCGATAAATAGCCAACGGTTCGCGTCCAGAGGTGTTGTATTTAACCTGTGCTGGTTGAAGCTTTTGGGGCTAAGGGTTGCTGTTCGCCATCTACGGATTGTTCTAAGACTGCGCCGACAGCAGCATTTCGTGCATCCGCGGTGAGAAGAAGATGGGCGTTTGGATCGCGACTAATGAAGCATAGTTCAGTGACGTGGCATATGACTCCCTTTGCCATTGAGAAGGCTGTCTTGGCTCTGAGTGGGAGTTCAATCGACCTACGTTTGGAGTCAGCCAGGCCTGTCAGAGATTTTGAAGCGTCCGCGCAATGAGGGAGGAAACGTCAATAATATTTAACTATGCCGAGAAATCGTCGCAGTTGGGTCATTGTAGTGGGAATGGGAAAAGTCAAGATAGACACAACTTTATCTGGCAAAGGTGTAATACCGGTTTCATCAATGATATGTCCCAGGAAATCCAGTGAGTTAACTCCGAAGGCACACTTGTCGATGTTGATATTAATATCCTACTGCGCAAAACGATCGAAAACAGCACGAAGATGAGAGAAGTGCTCTTCGTTTGAGCGGCTAGCGATCAAAACATCGTCGATGTAGACGTACGCAAAAAGGATTTCACGTAATACTTCGTTCATGAATCGCTGAAATGTTTGAGCCGCATTACGAAACCCGAAGATCATTCTTGCGAGCTCGAAGAGCCCCAAAAGTGGTGCAATGGCCATTTTCGGAATGTCCTCCTCGGCAGCCGGGACGTGATCATAGGCGCGTACCAGGTATAATTTAGAAAAAATAGTAGCGCCAGCGAGTTTTAAAGAAAAATCGTGAATATACAGTAGAGGGTCCATGTCCGTGATTGAGCAGTTGTTGAGAGCACGGTAATCACCGTAAGGTCGCCAGTCACTCGGAGACGTTTTGGGTATCAGGTGTAGTGGTGTCGTCCAAGAAGTGCTTGCAGGTCGAATTTTGCTCAACCGAAGTTTATATTCGAATTCAGCCTTGGTTATTCTAGGTTTGTCCAGATGTAAACGGCGTGGATGAGCGAAAATCGGAGGACCGCATGTTATAATATGATGTCCCGCATTGCTTAACCGTCTGGGTATGTGAGCACGGCCGAGTTAACGAACGGATATCTTTTGGCAAAACTGCGAAAGATGGTGTTGGTAGAAGAGCAGGCGGGATGCCGATTGATACGATCGTCAACTGGACGCCATTTGCTGTGCAACCGGCAGTGTTGTCAATTCGCTTACGCCTCCTGACCTCAACAGAAATGTTAAATGTGACAGGAAGTCGGCACCGATCAGTGGTATCTGAACGTCAACAAGCAGAAATATCCATCAAAGACATCGTCGGAGACCAAGATCGACAGCAAGAAAGCGTCCCCCGAAAGCTTTGATGCGACTTTGATTTGCGGCCTGTAGTGTGCTAGCCATATTGAAGTCGATCGTTTGGTCGTGGTGGAATAACGCTGAGCTCGGCTCCGGTATCGATAAGAAACCGCAAGCCGGTCGACCGGTCCCTGATGAAAAATAGGCGACTAGTACCTGCTTGGCCAGCAACAGTCGTCGCCGTTACTGGCTGGCCTGCCGGCTCAGCGGTGACGAGTGGCGAGTTCGGAATATGCACGACTGTGTGCACCTCTTTGCTTTGTGTCGAAAGTTTCGGTGGTAACAACATCACCTTTATGGACTATGAGAGTTAGATCTAGCACGACGTCTAAGGGGATACCTTTCACCTTAGCATAGCCATACTGTCCATACGGTGACACATTTTTCCCATCAGAAGTTTAACTTATCACCTTATGTTGGGATCGAACTGGACGGGTTGGGGACGCTAATGGTTGCGGCGCACAATGGTTTTGAGGGGAATGTTTCCGATACCTTGTTCTGAAGGGCCGCCAATTTGTTGACTGAGCTGTCCTCGCCAGTGACGGCTGTAGTTGGCTGTACCACAGATGTTTCAGCGATTTTTTCACGGGTTCGTGGCTAGAGGCCCAAGTCACCCGGATCCCATCAGTTTATCCGTTTCGATGTCAGTGGTTTTCTGTTGACCTCAAAAACAGTCTTTTAAAACGGGGTGTTGCGCCGCTCTTGGATGCTACAGAGAACACCGAAAACAGAGAAAACATACTAACATAACAAAGCGAAAGAAAAATGCTGGTCTATCAACTTCTTAAGTGATAATCTAAAAACACTTCCAAACGGGCTCTAGAAGAATAGCTGACAACCTCCAATAGAGGATCGTTTCAGCAGTTGATAACTCTGTAAGAATGGAACATGTCTAAGAGAGGTCCGGGGTCTAGGTATGCAGAGCTTCTTGTCGCGACCTCTTCGAATGTTATCAACCACTGTGGTTAAGAGTCCTGGGCTAAAGAAAAAGTGCGTAAGGATTAAATCGCCAAGGACTCTTCGAAGTTCAAGTGAATAAAGATCAAGAATTTCAAGACGAGGCTCGTAAGATAAATGCCGTAGGCTAGTGACCATTTTGTTGGCTATTCGCTGGGCACGCTGGATGGCGGGTATGTCCTTCTTCAAGCCGGTGTATACGACCTGATTAGCATACTCAAGCAATGGTCTTATATAGACCCCGTAGAGCAATTAAAAAGCATACCTGTCCATGCGGGGAAACAGTTGGCATCTTTTCCGCCCACTACTGCTTCCAGATGGCATAATCAACCTTCCGCGAGTTCAAAAGGCCTTTATATAACGTAACAGCTGGGGTAGTGACCGATCGCCAAACTCGACTAAACTGAACAAGTTGTGTAACAGTTTAGCCTGCAACTTCCCAGGCCGTTTTCTGATAGCATTCTTTGGAGAAGTACAAGGAATGTTAGATGGGACTGATTCCAACAGATCTTCCACTGTCGCGGCGACATCAAATGGAAGAAATTGTACCATGTATGAAAAACTTCTTTTCTCAGATGTTATCCGCCTGGTGGTGCAGACGGTCTCAGTATGACAGTACCACAGTCGAGGATTTTGGGCACTGTATTAGGGCAGTTCTGAGGCAAACCTGTGCTCGGTTTCAATGTCACTGTCCACAGCGTCGCCAAGCGTAGCTAATTCTAACGGAAAAAAAGGATTAAACACTGTTCGGAAAGAAAATAGACGGCTCATCAATTTTGTAACGGCCTAGACAATCAGTTGATTAAAATGATCAAAATAATGTAACATCCAAGAAGTGTTGTGACGGTAACGGATAGGCACAAAAGGTATGCGTACAAATAAGGCGACAGAGCTGTCAGTAAAATAGGAACGACTCACTGAGAGGTCAAGGTCTGCCGTGTTGGATAGGCTATTGCACGAGAGACAGACGGCGCCAGAAATTAGGTTCGAAAGATGACCAATGGATAAATCCACACGTGGCGTGGGATGGTAAACGTTGAGCGTCGACAAGCCAGCAGAAAGGCCGAGCTGAGTTAGCCAAGTACTGCTCCCTTTAGAACACCCGAGAGACTTGAGCCACAGGCCTAGTCGATCCGCCCTTCAAAGTACGGCGACATTTGTGGAATACATCGGTTCCGTTGATGACGTTGGCACACAACCGACATTGAATAGTACGATTGCGTAACCTGCGGCCGAATTGCGTTGATCGGCTACAAAGCAGCGTCCTTGGTTACAAACCACGCAATCTAAATCGAGTTCTGCAAAATGCAGGAAAGTAAAACAAAATTACCACCCGACGGAATCCATAGCATCACATTCAGATATTGTCCACTACAGTCACTACGACAACCCCATCATGGCACACACCAGCGTTGGTAATCCGTGTTCTAAACATGGAGTACAAACACGGTGAACAATATGCCTTCAATGAGTAGCGTACTCGCCCGGTGTTGAAATGCCATTTACATCAGGCCAGAATGATGACCGGCGGTCTGATAAAACTGGAGCATCTGGGATGGCACACCGGGATCTTGAAGGGGGTATATGTACAGGCAAAAAATTAGAGAACATACTGTCAACTATCGGTGAAGCCTGCAGCTGGCAAAATGTACACCAACAGTCATCAAAATCATAAACGTCCATGATATGGAGACTGAAATGTTGTAGCTGAATTGGTACGAGTGGGAATCTGTGATTTCGTCGGGGAGATAACGAGAAACAAATTTGGTCATTATCCGTCAAATAAGTGAGCATTGACTCGCGTACACATGGCAAGCTACATTCAAATATAATCAACAAGCAACGAACAAAGCAGTACGTACATTGTTAATGAGAGAGTGGGACGTGTCACCCACGTTTGCACCATACCGTAGGTAGAAACAACCCCGTGATAACGTCCGGTTCAATAACGTTTAAGACTGACTGTTCGTGGGCAGTTTTCTACCCTAAGTACGGACAGAAACACAGGCTGAACATATAAGTTAGATATACAGCTAACCTATAGATGTGGTGGCACAGTTTTCATTATAACTTGCTTTGATATTTAGTGTACAATACAATGTAAACGCACTGTGGCCGAAAATTACGATTTCATTTTCATCTTCCAAACCACGTGAAATTGAGCGTCCCTGCGCATTGAAAATATGCGTTCCACCATGAAAATTCCGATGAAAGCATTTTCAGAATGCAAATCGATAAAGAAAGTCAACAAGAAGCTTTCATCGAAAAAAGGCGAATATGAACCATTTTTGATAGCCAATTTTTCTCATTACAACGGAATCGTTGTTGTGAAATTTATAGATTTTACCTAGTGTATACACTAGGCAAAATCCACTCATTTTCCTCGCAATATGCATATTAGTGGTTTATTTAAAAAATGTGAAAAATCTCTTTTCGCGTCTAAATAGCCGTTTCTAAATCAAGACATTCGGCTCAGTCTTGAAACACCATACCTTAGTACGTACGTGCACTAAGTTGACACCTTCTTAGGTATACGCAACAATACCAGACGCGAAATAAAGATACCGATAATTATGGAAACCGCAAATTTATTATACGATAATTACAATTAACCTCGATCAGCGCTAAACGACAACGATACGCGAAGTAGCTAGGGAGGCTGGGGATCCACCCGTAGAGCGCGCGAGCAAGCTGGAAGAGCGTCAGTGACGCGATTGACGCGCATGGGCCGACAAGCATGCAAACAAACAAACGCGATCGCATGTATCAAGCAGAAGGCAAGCAAAGATTCTTAAGATCCTACGTACACCGTGAGCTGAGATTTCGGGAAGGCTTTTAGGCGATTATCCGTTTTACGGGTTCGCCTTGAAGGTCGTTCCGAAGGCAACATGGTCCTTTTGCGCGAAACCTAGACTTTTAAACATTTTTTGGAATTTCAAAATCGAAATTTCAGGCAAAGTACCTACAGTACATCAATTGCAATAGCCCAGCGTTAATGGACAAATTGAATTACATCGAATAAGTCCCGAAAGTGTTGGTTTGTCGATGAAAACGTTTTCCACCTTTTTCGAGACTTATAAATGCGATCATTGCCATTTTAAGGATGAAATACGTCATTTTATAGTCTGAGACTGCTTCATTTTGCGGCGTTTTTCAAATATGGTCGAAATGGAAATATATGACCATCCCTACTAACATACGTGATGGGGGTAACGGTGGGTTCCGAGTATGGTCACGGTGGGGTAGGAGCGGGTTATTGAGCTGTAACGCATTTTTGCTATTTTTCGTTCACATATCCATCTGTGAGCAATGAAACACCCTTACGTGTGGTTTTTCTTCTTCCCCATTACTCGTTTAATTTTTCTAAATGTCACCCAGATTTTTCCGAATTCTGTTTCTCTGTGTTTATGTGTGCTAACAACAATATGATTGTGAAGGTCACTTGTGGCGATGCATCCGTCTCCCTCCCAGGTAATCTTTGGTTCAGTATTTCCTAAGCTCGATTGTTATGAAATCGTTGTAGAACATATTGAAACGTGCATTCGTATCGAGGTGTACAATAAATCGGTGCATTGGTAAACATTTGATTAGTTTTACTTGCACTGGGTGTCAGCGGATTTCGTCAAGATCAGCAACTTCTGTGGTTCAACCAGTAACATCGAACGCCTAATTAGCTCTGATGGATGACATACGAAACTCTCCCATTGACCGTGGGTTTACTTTTCGTTTATTTATTTCACATCAGATTTGATTGCAAATGACGTCATTGTCTGCAACTCAAGAACGTTGGATACTGACGAGGAGAACAGTTGTGATATTGCCGAGAGTTTGCGCAGCTGGTTACGTCAAACCAACGTCTCTATGGACGCGTTCAAGTTGCTGGTGAATGTGTCACGTCCCCATCTCCCAAGCTTACCGAAGGATCCACGAACATTGTTGAAGTCACCATGATCGTTCGTACTGCGGGCTGTTGAGCCTGGGAAATATCTTCACTTTGGGGTGCGAAAAGGTTTACAGGGTATATCCCATCTGTTGACGGGTCTTTCAAAATTGGTTATTCAACTCAACATGAACAGATTAAGTGTGTTTAAGTCCTCGAACTACATCCTGTGACCTATTTCATGCCGCGTTATTGACCCAACCATGACTTCCCCATCCATTGTTGGTAATTTCGGTGTACTCAGCGAGCCCTCGCATATAGAGGAGTTTTTGTTAGATGCTATTTCAGAACTAAAGAGCTGGTAGCCGAAGAATTCAGGCTGAACAACCGTGGTTTCCCACTAAAGCTCTCCATTGCCTCTATTATTCGTAATAAACCTGCCAGATCTTTTGTAAAACAATCCATCGGTCACGGTGGATATTACGGCTCTAATAAATGGCTTTCATTATTTCGTGATTTTGGTACCGTTACATTTGGTTTCCATGATAAACGAGCAAGGGCGGGGCGTATTTTCGCGTGGTGGGGAAAGGGTGGGGTGCAGGAGGGGTCAAGGTGGAATGGAAGAGGTTTTAAGGTGAAGTGGCGGTGTGGTAAAGGTGGGATGACCGACTATTTGGTGGATTCAGGTTGGGGCAACCGTGGTGCTGGTAGTAAGGTAAGATGCTGCGTACCCCACCGTCACCCCAATTATAAAACGGTGAACTGACGGGGTGATCTGGGTGCAGAACCCTACCGTACCCCACTGCGAGCACCACAACCACCCCATTGAATGGTGGGTTGTACCCACCGCCAACCCACCGTAACCCCACCATGACCCCATTAAGTTAGTAGGGTGAATGGCGGATGTGCCCGTAGAAATATAGTGTTGGCATTGCATTTCAACAAGAACACTAACACATTTGATGGTGAAACATGTATGACAACATTTCCAACTTTCTTGCTTGTACGTTATCTATACTGCTTCTCTTTGTTCGTAAGATTTCAGGTAGATACTGGTTGATGAGACGTTGCTCTTAGAAATGGTTGGAAATGACGCTATCATATGGTTGTTTCCACCTTCGGTGTATATGGATCGCCGTAAAAAGGGTATCATGTCCCACTCTATCATCGAGAATCTTCAGAAGTAAATTCTATTCACTTTACTGCATTGCTTCAAAACAGATTGAGGTCGCGTGGCGTTCATACGGAACAATATACGGAAACAGATGAAATCAAGCTGCCTGCCGATCACCGGGATGTATACTTCTCAGCCAGTCACA
>JTDE01004051.1:7525-23882 GCA_014338405.1 Paragonimus skrjabini miyazakii
TATATATATATATATATATATATATATATATATAGTCACGAACGGCTCGAGACGAAATGAACCCAGTTGAGACGCGCATCACGGCGCTCACTGAAAGGTCAAACAAGTGCACCAGACAGAATATGCATGGACGGAACAACAACCCTGAAACATGTCATGGGGTGACCAACACAATCGTCTCTCAAGGCCGAAGCAAAGTTGCTGTGTTGATTTCATATATAATGCCCTATTGACAATATACAAAGAAATTTTATCGTGCCTCATTGCTGAGTCTTTTGCAATAAGTTGAGATAGCTTGAGGTCGTATTAATCAGCTTTACAACAGATATATAATCCTTCACACACAAAAATAGAACCATTTTAACAGAATAGTATGGCCCGCCTCCCGTGTTCTGTGCATTCGTCGAAAGTTGAGTAACACTACGATTAGCTGTGTCAATCCAAAGCTGGTAACCGGGTGTATGGAACGCTGCCAGTTCCAATCGCACTATCTCACGCATTCTAAGCAATGTAACCGGAGGTGCTGATGAAAAACGTAGGACGGTTTGAAATGAGCGGGTGAAAATACCACACAACAACAGGTTGCTGACCGCAAGAGCACATCGTATGTGCACAAATAAACAGCACACAATTTTACGCTCACCCTCGTCCTCCGCTTGGTCGACTGAAAGGATGTTCAGAACTTGTCTGGTGCTCAGGATCTGCGGAGAAAAAGAGGAAAAAACACTGTAATGAATCGGAGAAGATGCACGAAGAAGAGTGGTAACGCAACAACAACTCATTGGACAGAGTACGGCAACATTCGATCAAGTAACCATGACGTAATTCGCCAGTTTCTTAGATTCGTAAGAATGATATAGCGAATGGCTCCACAAAAAGTCTATGACTGGTAATTCGTCACTTTTGAAGTTTGAACAAAACAGTTAGAAAACGAAAACTGGTAGATGCAAGCATTTCGTATTGACTCATCAGTACCAAATTTACAATAACATGAAACGGTTATTTTTATATCGAACAGATAGGGGGTAGGGTGGATAGTCAATCGGTGGGTTAAGAAAGGTCACCAAGTCCAGGGTTGCTCGTAAACTTGACCCTTCCCTGGACTTAGTGACCTTTCTTAACCCACCGATTGACTATCCACCCTACCCCCTATCTGTTCGATATAAAAATAACCGTTTCATGTTATTGTAAATTTGGTACTGATGAGTCAATACGAAATGCTTGCATCTACCAGTTTTCATTTTCTGACTGCTTTGTTCAAATTTCTGAAGGGAATGAACTGTTTCAACTTTTTGAAGTGCCCATAATCACTGTGCTATATAAAATATGCTTGTTAATTAATTATCTGCCATGGACAACAGTGCTCAACAGAGTGGTTTCGTCCGGTCAATACATTTGACTTGGTCAGTGTGGTGTGAATACTTTTGCAGTTTGTGTGCCAGTCGGTCTTGTCACGTGAAGCGGTGGCTAACCTGCTGATGTGAGGTGTGTGTGAACGCATGAGAACGCATTCGAATGTCAACATTAACTTCAATCAATATTACTAAGTTTGATGGTTATCAACGAGATAGTTTGAAGTTAGCTCAAAAAACAATCTCTGTGAGATGAAGTGTGAACGGAATTCTCATCAGTACATAACTATCGTACTGTGAAGTACAAATGCTGTATAGTAATGTCTGTTAATAAAAACCAAGTTCTGCAGTTCGAACATTATATTGAACTTCTTATGAGTGAAACTGTTATTTACCAATACACGTTAAGATGACTAAAAATGGCAAGGATCTTGGTAACAAAGTCCGAATTAAGGAGCAACTCACGAAAACTTAGTGTTACCTATGATTCTTGTGTAAATTTATGTCGTTAATGCACTAAGATAATAGACAAGTTCTTGTTAATTTGCCATTTCCAGCAATTCTTCCATATTTGGCGGTCCTTCCGAACCAGCCAACAGTAATTGTAGTTGTAATGTCATTAGATTTGACGAACAGATCGTGCACGTTGAAAATCGCAAGGTTTCTAGGAGGCAAATTAGAAAACAGTATCTACATAGATGAATAATCAGTTGATCGAAATGTATGAACACGGAAAACATCAAGATTAATAATCGACGATTCTTAGAGCACGGAAAACTGACTCCATGTGAGCGTTTACAACTAAGATAGATAGAGTGGTTCAAGTTGCTTTAACCAACATCGCTAGGCAGCACTGATTATGCTAGATAGTTCAGATCAACAGCAGATCGAGTGTAATCCGGTCTTCAGAGCCAATGCAACCTTTTTGACGGACACAGCTAAAACCTGTTACGTTGATTAGAAAAGAAATCGATTTTCTAATAACGTACTGAGTGAATTGAAACCTTCAAAGTGATGTGTTTTCTATCGAAGACATGGTGGAATTGAAGAGTAGTCAATGCTGTCTGTCACCAGAACACTAGCGATGTTAAATAGGGGACGAATAGTCAATCCAAATTTGCATACAATCTGAGGATCCAGTGGAACCAATGAGCAACACAAAGTGCCAATTTCAAGCGATGCCGATTAATTGCTCGAAAATCACGAGGACAACAAAGGAGTCAGCAACACTTGTTTTTCGTCTTATCACCACGCCAATTACAGTACAACAAATATTAAGACAATAAGTAAGGCAAATGAGAAAGGTGCTTAATAGGGAGATTGGAGACTGCATTTTTGTTATCAGTCATGCAGTCCTTATGTTAAAGCGCAAGATCGATAGGTTGTAGCTCGAGGGAGATTAAGTGCACAAACCTCTGAGTGTACAGGTCAAAGTAGTTAAATTGAATAGTAACCAGCCAGGCGATTGAACACATTCGAAATCTCACTATCTCCAGTCGATTTCTAGACATCCGGCATACGACTAGAAATAAATATTCGTTAATAACGGAATGCTTTGAGCTGGACAATTGAACAAGGCTTGAGGCTGCTTTAACCAGGTCACTGTTCAACCATGTAGAACGATATTCGCATACTCTATCAGTCAATCGTCTCGCAGTAGGATCTATGTGTGAGGCTCAGCAGGAGGAAACAAATGAGTATACATGAAAAATAGCCGTAGATTATGGAACTTTAGTCTTGTGTTGTCGCATAATGACAGAGAAGGAATTCGAGCTGACTAAAGATCTAGGAGAAACCTATAATAGTTTTGCCAGTTTTAGGGAAAAAGGGGTTATTGATGTTTAGATCTGACGGCACGTGTTTACCAGATGGCGGTAAAATATGAGTGGACCGTTTAAACAAAAGCAGCCAAAGTGACAAGCAAATTAATGTGACAAAAAAGATAGAAAATACAATGGAAGAAACAGCATGCAACAGAGAACAAACCATTTGCGATCAACTAGAACAAGAATTTTAAGAACAGCAAGATATAGGAAATAATAACGCCGACCAATCGGTCTTCATAAAAATACCTTTCTTTGGTCCAACCTGGGTCCAACTTCCACCGCTATCATCTTGTGAAGGTGCACCGGAGTCCGGGTTTGGAACTGCTGAAATGTGAGCACAGAAAATTGGCATAAGAACGCAGACCAAACGAACCACTCGAAACTAACCGCCGAAATGGAACTACACAGTGTGATCAAACCAGAAGATCTTAACAATGTCGGTTTCGTCGGCAGTTAACAGAGATAAGGCCATGTTCTCCCAACGACGTCATCAGCATCACGCGATATGGTCGATTTGAAAACAAATGTCCACCTACACTACTTGCATGGCCTTGGTCAACGACACAATCCGCTACAGATTAACCAACAGTCATAAAGATATTTTACGATATCAGTGGGTAGGATCTGGCAGTGTATTGAAAGTAGCTCGCTAAAAAGTCAAGGTGAATAAGAGGGATGTGGTCAAACGTATGAGTGTTACTCAATAAATAACAAATGGAAATCCTTGTTAGGCACCAGGAGAAAAAATATAGTTCACCAGGTTGAGATCAGTAAGTACAACTTGATCCAGGAGTCATGAAGGCGTAGTTAGCGGCCTAGGTTGATCCCATTTTTATCTCTTATTGAGACAACCTGGTAGCCCGAGTATAACTCACAAGACATTGTAACTGAGCAAGTGCTTTGGAAACTTTGGTTATGCCTAATGTAAGGAAAATGGTACAACCACCAACAGACTCATCTCACAAGCATTCATACTACAGCTCAATGTTACTAGTGAGATATAACAAAACCGAAGGCTAATTATTCTAGAGTTTTTTTCGAGGAAGGAGACTGAATGAGAAATTGAAATGTAAGTGATGTTCAGCCCTTAAAAACAACTAAAAATCTAAACTAATCAACCGAACAATAAATTAGCTAGCCACAGCATTTACGTAAAGAACATTGAGAATACTGGGCAAACAAGCTGGCATATACTTCTCTGTAGAAGGTTAACATGTACAGCTTCCAATATTTTAACACTGTTAGTGATTTATTGTTTCGAAAATGCCCACTAAATCCGAAAACACGACGTATGGCAGACATGTTTTCTATAAAACCTGCTATAGTTATAGAACAAAAAAATGAAACCAAAAGCCGTTACACGTGAAGCAGGCGAACATTGATGGCCATTGTGAGGTCCACGCAACTCAACCTTGCGCGGACAGAAAACAAAGTCGTTCAATCGCTTCAGCTGCCTAGGCCATCAGTTGACTCATCATCATCGTCATAATCATCATCAAATCAATGTTTCTCATTGGTGCTTAACTGTCATGCCATCATGAAGGGAAAAAACCAGGAAGAGAAAGAGAAGGGCAAGATACCTAACTGTTGAAAATACCTATGTCTACAGTCAAACACTCTTGAGAACAAACGACCGAGGCGTAAGTGAAAGTACGGCATCATCAGCTTCCTTACGGCTTTCACTGTCCCGCATCATTAAATGCACTCATTTCACAGCCAACTCGGACAAACAACAACATTCACACCACTGAGCTCGATCAGCCGCCATCTAACGTAACGTCTCCAGCCACCGACTCTGTAAGTAGTGAGGTTCTCAATCCGAGAGGCAAACACGATCTACAGGGACCAATCCCTTTGTGAACGACTTAATTCTTGTATGCCAGGTCATCATCTATCCACCTCGCACTTTGCGCTAATTGACCGAGGCATCGAAGAAAAGTACTGGATGTGGAGGACGACTAGATGACATCCTCAAAACATGGCTCAACCATCTAAATCTGTGCAAACAGATCGAAGGAACTCACTTGACACTCACTGCCAAACATCCACTTTCTAACCATTTTTTTGCTTATTAGTTGGTGCCACCCGGTGCGGTCAAATGGACGCAAACGTCGGTGGTGGAAAACTGGTAGACGATTAACGTTTTCATATAGATTGAACAGCACCCACAACTGATCGCGGCTATCGCATTCTCATGGACGTCCCAGTCGGCTCCTTTAGAAAACATGCACCAGACTTGAGTTTCACTCTCATTAGAGCTCGTCAGTAGTGCATATCCTTGCTACTGCCAGAACTAGAACTCCGGTCACGCTTTTATGAGACAACCATGTTGATTAAAGTTTTTTACTATGAACGGCCATGTTTAGTAGTCGTAAAGGAACACAATACTCGCCGTCGCCTTATACACGCGACCCTTATGTCTCAGAAAGATGCCTCTTTGTCGCCACAAATGCCCCGAATTGGGGAAAACCACATTAACATTAGAGATACGCGCTTCCATTTCATTCCCTACACCCTGACAGCCACTGATGCAATTTTTTAAACGACTTCCTCCTCAACAACCTCAACAACTTCACTATTCAACATCAAATCTACGTAATCACGGCAATTTTACAGAAGCACTTTGCACTTTGAGACTGAAAAGCACATTCCGAAGTACTAAGTAGAACGCGAAATAGCGTCTAGCATTGTTTGTGTTGCTTGAAAATTGTCAAACAACAACACATTGTCATCAGCATAATCAAGAACAGTCAATCTTCCACCAGGGAGGGGGACCGCGCCAGCATCTTGCGAATGCCAGAGACATCAGTTCATCGATGGTAAAATTAAGCGAAATTAGTGAAGGTGAACAACCTTGATGCACGCCGCACCTGGTTAAGAAACTGTCAAACAGTTCGCCGTATACCCTAACCTGAGCTGAACTATGGGAATAAAGCGCCTACAGCATGTTCACATACTTGATCGGTACACCCATGCGTTTAGACTATTCCAAAAGTGTACATCAACCCACCAAATCGAACGCGCATTTAGAGTCGAGAAATATGATCATTGTTGGCCGACGGTATACATGACACTGCTCCAGAATCTGATGGAGTAAAAATTTGATCAACATATCCTTGTTCAAGGCGAGACCCTGCCTATTCTTCCTTCATGTCTGCCTCCCGAACTGTTTCCATTTCCTGAACTTCCTCCATTAGCCATGCCTCAAGATCCTCCTTTAGGATACGCTTCAGCCATCTACGGATAACCCTCCTAAACTTGTTACGTGAATTGCCAGAGGGAATGTTCCGTCTAGCTCCTAACAACTCCAGAGATATCTCCGAGATGCAATGTGTGCTTGACCACTAGTCTCTGTGCCACATGCTACAGTATCCGTTTCACGAATGACCTGCGAGATCTCGGTCCAGCAACTATAAGGATATTCGAGGTGATAACGGTCAAGCCTGCTTTCCATACCATTTTGACACTTACGCTCTACTGACGATATCACCGGTTTCTCCATAAATAGCCGTTGTAATCGGTGAGGTCGTTGCTCAGCGAACGTGAGGACAAAACGATAACGTACTAACGCATGATCTGATTCCAAGTATGTGCTCCAGTAAGAACGACAGCCTTGAATGGAGCCCTATCACACACAACTAACAACCATGTGGTCTCTCTGAGACCAGGTCTGACTCAAGAAGGAGGGCGCATGATGCCTAAAGCTACTGCTGGCCAAAAGTGGTTCGTGCTCAGCGTTGAGTCTGATCTGCGTTTTACTTCAGAGGTCACTTGGGTGAAACTAGAACTTAACACCGCGAGGTCAAATCAAATTGATAACGACCGTAAACAGCTCGATAATGTATCTATAATAGAAAATACACAAATATCAGCAAACGTATAGGAGTAGACATATGTAATCAATATGAAATGTCACATACGTTCGAGATGATACGTCCCAAGAGAGTTTTCGGCTATCAGTGGTCGAACGAAAGCAGAAAGTGTCTTAATTCAAGGTGATGGCCAAAATGACATTCATATGGACATACTTATGTCATAAAACACATTACTCACAAAAAGGGGAGTAGGTGGCGAGTAAAGAGGAAATCCAAACGGATGTTACATTCAGCGCATAGCTGTAACAAACATCCGCCATTGTGTGAGCGACATGATGCTATCCCAAACCTACCACATAAACGACACTCGGCCTCACCAGGATGGCCGACTTGGGCGTTCATATCTCCAGCCAAAACGATTATATCAAAACCACGTGTCAACCGAAGGAGAGCGGTCAGGTCCGAATAAAAGGCGCCCTTGACGCCGGAGTCACTACAGTCAGTCGGAGCATAAGTGTTAGGAGGCAAATTCATCAAAACAATCTAATCAGGTCATCAGTGACGGCTGACGAAATCAGCCATCAACATAGCACTGAGGGGCACGTCGGACCAACTAGGAGGAAGCGTCGAAGTGAGCGTGGGTGTCGTGCCAGCCCGAGGAACCAATCAGGGCACAACGGCTATGGAATTGACTCTGCTTGGCCACTTGGTCGCGAAGTGGTCAAAACAAGCGGACAGTAGTTCAACGAGTAAATGCCCATATTTGGCCACTATTCCATGCTATATATTTACAGGCATTTCATTCATTTGTCGAACTGGAAGTAGACATTATAGCGTGTTTTCCCGCAGTCGTGTTCTTCCTGACACCACGCAAGTAGACTGGGTGAAGTCGTATAGCAGGGATCCAGGTATAGCAGTCAAGCCGTAATAGAACGTCTTGGCAGAGGAAAAGCGCGTTATATCAATAAGCAGGCACAATGAAAAGATTTCTGAAAGTTTTGCGTCTAGAGTTGACTTTGGTAAAACCAGCCAGGCGAATAACACAAAACCGACTGTTAACAAGAATGTAATCTGCCAGTGTGACTGAATCCGTCACGCTGAGGACTATACCTACTGCAGCCTGATCGTTAGCGGCAGCCCTAGTCAACCGAAGTGAATAACAAGTATCTGGTAGAGAGTGCGGGAGTTGTTTGTTCCACACTTTGACTACTGTCTTGAATTATAGTTTCTGAAATGCAGCGGACACCGACACTTAAAGAGTCTTGTCGTGACGGCATTAGCTAACTCACCCGATCGATACATGGGCAGTTAATATCCAATTGACGTCCCCAAACAGGAAAGTTAGAATTTGGAGCAATACCAAGACATTGCATGTGACCGTTTTTTGTTGTTGTAAGAGCCTGATGAGATTTTATCGAGAACACATGTGCGCTACACATTGGTTTATGTTTTGTCAGATATCCAGGTATGGCAGTCTGTAAGAACTTGTTCTTTTTTGTTCCACGATATAACTAAAATCGATCAGTGAACCTAAAACAACATTATGTTTACATTCACCCTGCCACACGAAAACTTAAATTTAATGGTAAACCAGACATCTTTTCGTAAGTCATAAAGTGTAGATTGATGACATCCCACATGACGCATACTTAAATACAGCATTATGCAATGAAGGTATATCTCTCAGTTTACGCTAAACAGGCTGATAGGTTTTGTGCATGGTGAATTCCACACATAGAAAGATACAGCTCGAAGCAAATTTGGAAGCATTCTGGTGGAAACAGAAAGTAACGCCGCTGTAGTGGCGGATATCTAGGATGACTGTATAGAGGCATATATTAACGAAAAATCTGTTGTGCACAACATTAAAACAAAAATCCAGGGTGATGGTTACACAATGTAGTAGTGTGCATTATTTTAAATAGTGTAGTAGCACTACTTAAAACTGTAGATATTTGCGTTGAAACTTTTGAAGAAAAGCAATACGACTGCTGTTTTTTTTTGGACGGCCTTAAGGAGTTCAGAAGGGTTTGATGACTGTGACTCATCGTCAACATTCACACAATCTATAACGTCCGTGTCGTTTAAATCTGGGCCCGTTTTAAATTGTAGAGCCACAAGATCGAGAGCTTTAACTGTGAAAACTGTGCAAATAGTGAAGAAAATTAGCGAAACTATGAAAACTGCCCAAAATTGAGGTAACAAAGACTCGTACGGTGTTAACAGTTAAAAACTGTACACCAAAATTGTACATCATTAATAGCTACCTCTAGTGTCGCTCGAATCAATCATCCGTTCGCAGAAACTTCTGTGAAATTAGTTCACGTTAGCAACGAGTATCCGTAATTGAGGTGTTACGACAAGCGAGAGGAATTTAGTGGAAACGTTGCCAACGGTTACCGATAACTTGTCGTTAAAAGTATAATCAGAAAGATAGTTTCATCTTCTGATTTGTACACTCATTCTTGGAAATAACACGCGTGATTCCGGGCTTAAAGTGCTCGTATGTTCTGTTTGCAACGAAGATACAGGCATAATTACCGTGTTTTTTTCTAGGATATTCCACGTCACTTTTGAGGTGAGCGGCAGCCCGTGACACATTACATTCTGATTAGGCTCAAGGTTGTTTCCATGATTATGTGGGACTTTTGATTTGCACGATGTGTAGTACAGCTTAGCATTGAATAGTTTAAAACGACGGTTTATCTGCAAATCCCACTACTAAAACAGGACGAATAGATAGAAGGAGATTACAATGAGAGAGACATGCATTGTGCATATGGAAATTAGGATTTATGTACAGTTCTGTTGAAGAGTAAATCTGGCTCAAATGGTCCCGGCTGTATAAGTGATACACACTGGAAATGTCAACCAAATGTTTGCAATTCTAAGGTGGGCATATAATAAACAGAAACAAAAATCACTGTTATTTCTAAAGACGTGCGTCCTCCAGTTATTTACCATACTTATCTATCGTTCGTAACTTGTATCCAGACTCTATCAATCTTATTCAGACCTGAATTAAAGTCAACGGAAACAGATGGCCAACTTGAGACAATTATGCAAAAGGGTCGGCAATTGAATAGCAACATCTGTTCGTGAACCATAAAACAATGATAACGACCCGGGAATGTCTGATCAACAGACAATCGAATTGCATTTCTTAACTGAACACAGAATAAACGACAATAGGACAGGGTGTTTGATATCATCACAACAATAAAAATCAACAGACTGTAATCAATATAAGTGACTACAGGCACTCACATTTCTGCGAACCTCGACTCCATCCACGGGAGCCAAAATCTACAGGTGCACGACGAGGACTGTCAAACGGGGGGGCGACGGAAGCAGCTGAAGCGGAAAATAACAGCGCAAAAATGATTAAAGTAGGTGAGATACGGGACTCCGATGTACGAACTCACCTGATTTAGGTTTGCGTACCCAATCGTCGTCGGCGGAGGCAGCGGAGGTGTACTTGGATTTATCTGCAAAAGAAACAAAAGCGAGAGAAAGGGGGGAGTAGTTAGTTACGGAGCAATTTTATCTACGCAGCACAAGTTATCTGATAATGTGGGGGCTAAATATGAGTAGAGGTAGATAGAACAAAGGGTATTGTCAGGAAATACAAGGACATATACTGACGAGAAGTAAGTAGTTCGTTTGAACGCTTGCCTTCATACCACTTGAGTGAAACAAAGTCTTCCAAAAAAACTGGATACAGTTTTAAACAAGCGTGAAAAAATGTGAGATAGACACTTTCGTTCAACCTTGGCCAAAACAAGATAATACCGAGCCTCACAAGGCTCGAAATTGAACGTGTGCAAGATGGCAACAATAAAAACAAAAATTAGTGACTTACCGCTATCAAACATGGAAGATCTGAAACCTGGAGGACGATGAGGGGTCTCTGTGGGTCGGTCGGGACCATTACGAACACCGATTTCGACTACAACGAAAGATGACACTCAAACAGAGTCGGGATGGATAGCAGATAATAGGAGCTCAAATGCATGCAACAAAATCATCTACAATGTGTTACATGTCAACTGGAAGAATCGCCGATCACTTCTTCGGGTTATGACCTTCATGCAAAAACAACTAAGTATTTAGATCTCATACCACAATCTGTCTGCCTCCAACTGTTGGATATCGTCAGGTTACTCCAAGGATGATGGAACGAAGAAATAGGGGATGATGTAGGAAATCGGCGTCCAACTGATAGATAAGTAACTATAGACATACACAGCAGAAACATATAGTTGGACTAGCTTGTTAATGATGCCGTGTTTGTGTCATGAATGTGGATGTAAAATTTACCTTGACAACGAAAACCGAAGTATCAGAATGAAAGACCACTTACCCAGCACAGCTGTGCAAATAATATCGAGTTACTGGGTCAACACCACACGGCACACCATGCGTTAAGAAAACACTCCTTATTTTCGTAAACGGGTTGAAAATATTTCCGGATAATTGCAATAATGCCCCGATTTCTGCATGGAATACACTTTTTAGACGTATCGCCAGTAAAGTTGTCTGATTTTGATTGAAAATATCTAGGCCCAAATATGAGTGGATGTAGCAACCGAAGATAACACAGAAGGAATTTTGTGGAACATGGCAACTGATACACATATCAGGGAGAGGTGTAGTTGAATTTTATTCCAAGTTTATTCAAAAATGTACCAAAGGATATTGAATGCTGAATATTTGGTCACATCACCATATGAAATACTCCTGCACGAACAAGCAAAACACATTTCTGGGTTATTACTAAAGTAGTCCGGCACTTCTGTGTGTGTGCACAGGAAAGACCAACGTCACTGGAAGTATACCACGGCCTGCACCTCAAAAAATGTTAACTGTAAGAACTAACAGGCCGTTCACGACTCACAGTTACGGTGTTCCTTGACCATTCTTCTGCAATTACTTTCGCAAGAAACGATGTGAATTCGATACAAACACATACCGTACTGAAAAGACACTTACAATCCCTACGTTGATCAACATCGCTAAAACAGTCTCTATGACGTCCGCTAGTGTTTCAAAGTTATTTACGTCGCTGTCAAACACACGAAACCACATGAACACAGTCCCTAACTTAATCATGCGGATTGCGCAAAAACGAAAAAAAATTAATCACTATGACGGGGTGGATACTAACCATACACATACAACAGAAGGTTCAGCAAGCGTATTGTAAGGCAGTTTTCAGTCCGGTCCCAAACATTGGTTCGGTCTTCATCAAGTCCCGTTATCTTAAGCTCTTGGTAAATTACAAAGGAAGACTTAGCACACGCAATGTTGATACCACTCTAATCCACTTGACCTAACTAATGAAAGAACCGGATATGACAATGACTTTACGTACTGCTCGGTCATAAATCACTCAGCCAGTGTTATGCTGCAACGATGTCATATAAGGACGTATGATTTCACGACTGATAGCGAGGTCCGTTCCGACTTAACCACATCACTCCAAATTTGTTTACGATCAAGTCAGGTCGGACTGAACTGGATAAAAGCACATGACACTGAGGCAGAAAATGAAAGGTACCCGCCCGGGAAGACAACAGAAGTCCGTGAAGCATATAATCAATTGAAAACGTAAGCGAGTGAAACGTCGATAGACACCAGGCGTTCAAAAAGAATGAGAACTTCAACATTCACACCAAAACATGCTTACTGAGTTGCAAACATTTAAATCGAGTATTGAACAATGACATACGTTCGCTGAAAATGCGCGTCAAGCACTGTACAGTGTCTGTGAATGAACATCCACGTGGGTTCATTGGCAGAATATAGTTACAATACTGAGCGTGTTCCGTTGGACCTAGCTTGCGTAGAAATAGTGGGACTTGGGTATTATCATCTAACTTTACTGCAGCCTCCTTGAATATGTCCTCATAACACCTGAACCAAGCTTCGAACGTGATTCCGCTATCCGGTTGATAGTTGAATTCTGTTATGCCGTGAGCCAATGATTCTGCTGTGGACACTGTCTATGCAACTACTGAACTTTATTGAATTGTCATTTTCTGTGCCATGACCTCAATCACCTTCAACGGAGTGGCTTCAAACTGTTCGTACTGCTGATTAAGAAGCTTCCTCAAGTGATAACATGATGAGAATGACCTGCCACTAACCGTCGCCAAATGTTATAACCCTGCCACCAGCCGTGCGGAATCAGCACACGAGACTCGTGAGCGTACACTGGGATTCTGCAACTCAGTGGGTGATCAAAGCGAATATGACATGTTACTCATAAACATGACCAATCTGATAAACAACCAATCAGAAAGGAGAAACCTATTGATCCAGTTTAACCAGATTACCGACATCTGGTAAGACAAATAAGCAGGCGTTAGGGCAAAAGTACATCGACTGTCTGTAACAGTGGGAACGCGTCTGTAACAAAAACACGTGGAATAAACATCTCGGTATTCGAAACAGTTCATTCTCTTCAGAAGTTTGAACAAAACAGTCAGAAAACGAAAACTGGTAGACGCAAGCATTTCGTATTGACTCATCAGTACTAAATTTACAATAACATGAAACGTTTTTTATATCGAACAGATAGGGGGTAGGGTGGATAGTCAATCGGTGGGTTAAGAAAGGTCACTGAGTCCAGGGAAGGGTCAAGTGTACGAGCAACTGTTTCTGAACATACAGGGTCGGATTTAGTCGATTGATTGCGACAGCTTCAGCGAACCGCAAGAATCTTGAATTCGAGTGACGTAATAGGATTCTGAATGCACAAACTGGGTCGATAACGTGTCTTGCGACTGCGGACGCTGGTTGCTTGTGTGTTTCAAACACATTGTCGTTCTTCTGTAATACAGAATTCTGTACCCACTTAGGCAAATGTTCCTTCATTCTGGAGATCAAGCACCTGTCGGTTATGCCTATGTAACTTTCTTTTCAGTTACATGTAAATTGGTAGAAACAATGTGAGGTGGCACCGAGAGGCTGATCTCCTTTGGCTGAAGGGACAGGCAGTTTCTGGGTCCGGGCTAGTACACAGAGTTCCGCTGCGTTAAATTTCCGTTTAATTGAATTCACTAGTCGTTGAGTTGTTTGATGCATGTTATAATCACCTTTAAAAGGCAGTTCTATATAAACCTTCTTTTTCCTCACCGTGGCCATCTCTTCTGAAGGTGGTTTTGGTTTCGGTATTCGTCCAAATGATTAAATAAGCCCAAAAGATTGTTTATCAATTTGGACACAGCAGGCAACTGATGGTTCTTCAAACGGCGACAGGGACAATACCCCTCACCTACAGAACCTGTCCACTACATCGACTAGAGAGAAACTTGCACATTGCTAGCACATATTTAATTGCAACGAAAACAGACTGAGCATTCACGCAATTCGAGCGGGAGGTGGGAGGGCGTCAATTACTAAAAGAATGTACTGAGTGTCTGGCTTGCCTACAATGTGAGAGGTAAAAAGTCAATCCCTTTGGCAAATAAAAAAGTCAGAATCTCAGGCACTTATGAACAAGTCAATTTTAAATCGGAAGTGCACATTTAATCGAGAGGCATGAATTAACAATGAGAGAGCAGCTACAAGGTTAAAACGATCGAACACTAAAATGTTTCCACAAAAACCAGACTGTTGCGATTAGGAAATTGCACCGTTTAACAAGATGTCCCAGTAACAGTAGTGGTTTTTTTTAGTCATCTTCATCAAATAGAGCAATACATCAGTAGCTTGCAGCGAGCCTTAACAGCCATATAACTGTGAGGAAAAGAGCAAAGAAAACTGTCGGGGAAGAACCCAATTCCCCGAAAATACCGTTTGGAATTACTTGTGTTGTGACTATTCATGGTTGTGTGTGGAGTTCGTGCACGTCATTGCTATACTTGGCGCCCGACTTCTCCGAATCAGACTTGGACTCAGATAAAACACATTGCTGTTAGTTACAGGTGGCGTGGTTGCATTTAAGAATGTCGTTCTTATTGCAGCACGTACTTGGACTCACATCATGCATTGGTGTGTTGTCGTTCTGTTCTCACTTTCGCTGGTCAATGACCCCACCAACAGCAACGACTGGCTTTACCATCGGTAAAGCATTAGTACCAAACCAGCTTAGAAAGCTGCCTTAGTAGTACTCACACCGAAGATCCTAATAACTGCGGGACACAAATCTCACAGGCTATCCAGAAAGCAAGTACTGTAGCATACGGCACAGGGATACACAAGTTTAACAAACATTGAGTTTCAGAGGAATCTCTGGAGTTGTTAGAAGACAGGCGGAAGATTCCTCCTGGTAGTTCACATAATAAGTCTAGAAGAGATCTGTAGGAAACTGAAACGTAGTCTAAAGGCTGATCGTGAGGCTTGGTTAGTGGAATAAGTTGAGGAAATGTAGATCGCTTTTGTCTCAGGGAACACCGGCAAACTATTTAAGCTGATCCGTGCTACTGGTCCCAGGCGACCGTCTGTCAGTGAAACTATCAGCGAGGCAGATGGCACACTAATTTATAATAAGTCCAAAAGGTTGGAACGCTGGGCGGAACACTTAGACGGTCAATTTAGCTGGCCTCCTGCTTCTACCGTTCTGCCTCCACAAACTTCTGATGTAACGCCCTGGTCGGTAGATTTAGAACCACCCACTGAGTCTGAGGTTCACAATTTCATCTCGGCCCTCACTCATAATAGTGCTGCTGGTCCAGATGATCTCGTGCCGGCACTTTTTAAAGAAGGTGGAGAGGTGTTAGTTGAGGCATTGACTCAGCCGTTTCAACTTGTGTAGATGACGGAGACCATCTCTCCGTGCTGGAGTCACGTGATAATGGTTCCTATATTCAAGAAAGGTATCAGGAGCTCTTGCGAAAACTATAGGGGAATTAGTTTGACCCGCCATTTCTAGAGTTCTGGCATCTATTATACTTCGTCGACTCACTGCAGTTCGGGAGTTAAACATTAGAGAAGAACTTGCAGGTTTTCGTCCTGGTCGAGGATGTATAGATCACATTTTTACCCCTCGTAAAATTGTGGAGCAGCGTCATGTGTACCGCCGGCCAACAATTGCCGTATGTCTCCACCAGAAAGGTGCGTTTGATTTAGTGGGTTGACCTATACTCTTAGAGTCGCTTACACGCAGGGGTGTACCGACCAAGTATGTGAACATACTGTCAGCGCTTTACTCCCATACTTCAGCTCAGGTTAGGGTTTACGGTGAGCTGTCTGACAGTTTTAGCACCAGAACCGGCGTTCGTAAAGACTGTCCCCTTTCATCACTTATGTACAATTTCGTCATGAACAAAATAATGGACGATTGTCTCCAGCAGTCACAAGATGCCGATGTGGACCTCCTACTTGGTGGAAGGCTAACTGATCTTGATTATGCTGACGA
>JTDE01004051.1:41301-51848 GCA_014338405.1 Paragonimus skrjabini miyazakii
ATATATATATATATATATATATATATATATAACCAACGGTGGAAAAAGAACTTGGTCCCTAAAACCTCGTTTAAAGTACAAATATCCAACAAAAAGGTAACTTCACATGAAAAACTGGTAGCAAGAGGTTCCTTTTAAAAGGTTAATCAAAACAACACACACAACTGTCGGATGATAACAGTTGCTTAACTTTATTATCGGTTACTAGTGAGTAGTAGGGGAATTTGGTTTTCATGTAAACTGAACATTACGCACAATTGATCGCAGCTGTCGCATTCCCATAGACATTCCAGTGGGCCTCTTTTCGAAAAGAGGCAGCTGACGACATAAAACGAATAGTTAACAGTTTGCAACGTTTTTTTGTTGTCACCATCAGTATAGACAGCAATACATCAGTGGTTCTTACTGGTACTTAACTGCCACAAAACCATGAAGAAAAAAACAAACCCAGTACAAGAGAGAAGAAAAAAGAGGGGAAAGGACCTAACTACTAAAAACAGCTACGTCTATATTTAAACATTCAGCATCAGGGTGCCTACACCTTGCAGACAAACAACCAAGCTACAAGTAAAATAAAGGTGTCACCAGTAAGACAACTTCCTTGTGGCTTTCACTGTCCCGCGGCACTAAACGCACTCACTTAACAGACAACTCAGCCAAACAGAAACATTCACGCCACTGAGTTCGATCAGTCGCCATCTCACCTGACGTCTCCAGCCACCAACTCTGTAAGTAGCGAGGTTCCTAACCCGATCTACGGTGACCAACCCCTTCATGAACGACTTTCTTCCTTTATGCCACGTCATCATCTATCCATGTCGTACCTTACGCCAGTCAGCCACAGCGTCGGTAATGTGCTCGGTGTGGCAGACGACTAGTTGACATCCTCAGTACATGGCTCAACCATCTAAGCCTATGCAAACAGATCGAAGGAACTCACTTAACACTCACTGCTTAATGCCCACTTCCTAACTATTTCATCGCTTATTTGTTGGCGCCGCCCGATACCAGCGATCGAGTGCAAAACGTCAGTGGTGAAAAATCGGAAGACGATTCATGTCTTCTACCCTGAGCGGCCAGGTTTCGCTGCCGTAAAGTAATACAGCACTCAGTATAGCCTTATACACGCGGCTCTTTAGGCCACAGAGAGATACCTTTCTGTTGCCAGAGGTGTCCCAGAATAGCGAATACCGTGATAGTCTTGGAGATACGGGCTTCTATTTCATTCCCTACACCTCCACCTCCGCCGCTGATGTAGCGTACCAAGTACAAAAATCGGTCAATAACTCCCATGATTTCATTATCTAACATTAGGTCTACATAATCACAACAATCTTGCAGAAGCACTTTGTACTTTGAGGCTTCAAAGCGCATTCCTAAGTACTTAACAGAATGCGAAATAGCGTATAGCATGGTTTGTGCTGCTTGAAAAGTATTAAATACCAACACCTTGTCGTCAACAAAATCAAAAACAGTCGGTCTTCCACCAAGGAGAGGATCCACGCCGGTATCTTGTGAGTGCCGGAGACAGTGTTCCAAAAGTTCGTTCATGAAAAAAAATAAACAACAATGATGAAAATGAACAGCCTTAATGTACGCTGCTCCTGGTGATGAAACTGTCCAACCGTTCGCAGTATGTCCTAACCTGTGCTGAACTATGGGAATAAAGCGTCGACAGTATATTCATATACTTGGTCGGTACACCCCTGCGTTTAATCGTTATCAGAAGTGCAGATCGGTCCACCGAATCGAATGTAGCTTTATAGTCGAGAAATACGTTCACTGTTGCTCGATCCACCTTCTTTGATAGGTGTCAGCACGAGATCATGTGGGCGGATAGCCCTGTTACGATTGAGAGCCGAAATGCAATTGCTGACCTCAGTCTCAGTAGGTGGCGCTAAACCCACCGACCAGGATGTTACACTACAATATTGTGGTGGCAACATAATAGAAGCAAGAGGCCAGTTAAACTGACTAAGAGTGTTCCACCCACCGGACTTACGATAGAAGAGTGTACTATCTACCACGATGATAGCTTCACTGACAGATGGTCATTTGGGACCAGCAGTATGGATAAGCATAGAGTGTGCCTATGTTTCCCGGAGCAAAAGCGGTTTCCATTTCCTCAACTCTCTTCATTAACCAAGCCTCACGGTCAGCGTTCAGGCTACTGTTCAGATTCCTATGGATATTTCTCTTACACTTGTTATGTGAACCGCCGGAAGGAATGTTTCGTCTGGCTTCTAAAAATTCCAGGCATTTCTCTCAGATCCAATGTTCGTATATCCCACGAACCCCCGTACCGCGGGCTACAGTATCTGATTCACGAATGGTCTAAGAGAGCCCAGTCCATCAGCTATTAGGATCTTCAGGGTGAGAGCTGCTAAGCCTACTTTCTAAGCTGGTTTGGTACTTATGCCTCACCGAAGGTATAGTCAGCTTTTTAATAGTCAGCCGTTGTAACCGATGGGGTCGTTGCTCAGCGAAAGTAAGAACAAAACGACAACGTACCAACGCATGATCCGAATCTAAGTGTGCGCCCCAGTAAGAACGACAACCTTGAATGGAACCGCGCCACCTACAACTAACAGCTATGTGGTCTACCTGACATCAATTCTGATTCGGAGTTGTGGGCATCATATATAGCAATGACGCACAAGATGTCTAGACCTAATGTTGGCTGGAAGTAGCTTATGCTCGGCGCACAGCCGCCCGCCGTTATCCGAATGGTGTGTTGCTATTCCAAACCTACCACATAAACGAGACTCGGCCTTACCAAGGCGGCCGATCTGGGCGTTCATACCTTCGGCCAGAACGATTATATCAGAACCATGTGTCAAACAAAGGACAGCGGCCAGGTCCGAATAAAAGACGTCCCTGACGCCGACGTCACTATATTCACTTGGAGAATAAGCAGACACAGTGAAAAGATTTCTGTGAGTTTTGCGTCTAGAGTTGGCTTAAGTAGAAGCAGTCAAGCGGACGGCGCTAAGTCTACTGTTAACAAGAATCCAATCTACCAATGCGGCTGCCGCCATCGTGCTGAGAACTATACCTACTGCAGCCTGATCGTCAGCGGCGGCCGTAGAGTCACCCGAAGTGTAAAACGAGTATCGGGTGTTGTAAGTTCCATAAGGCGACTACTGTTCTGTATTCTAGTCTCCGAGATACAGCAGACATCGACATTCAACAAGTCTAGCGTTTGTATGAAAACGATCTGTTGACCTATCTGTTTTAGAGTGCGAACGGTGAACTCATCTATATTAATTCACATTCTAGGTCCAGGCAAGGGACGAGAGATGAGAATTACCGACACAGCGTTACTATGATTGCCCCTATCAGTTGAGGGAACTGTAGATTAATCGCCAGAAATGACAGTAGGGAGGGGCTTGAGAGCTAAATTTCATAGGACAGTGGAGTAGCGTGTTTTCGCCTAGCCACCCTGCTGTATGCAGCAGATAGGGCGACACGGTTTATACTACGAGACGGCCGATGCAGTATGGAATTACTTGTGTTGTGAGTATTCAAGGTTGTGTGTAGGCTGAGATATTGCCAGGACGCCCAGACCTAAGGAGGAGGACGATTAGTGTTTCAACCGAAGCATTTAGCCTAAAAGCCTAGACCACAAGGCAGCGGGCGGGTAGAAGTTTACCAGAAAAGGTACTTTCCCGGAAAATGATGCCAACCTTCTTCCAATCAACTTGGAGGACTAGGAAACTGTGGTTTATCAGATCTCTATCTAGTGGCCTACCTGGTATGAGCGACTGTCGGTGTGGTGAACACATCGATCAGTTAAGCTCAATAGGTCATCGAGATGCACAAGCCGTCATACCGCGTCAAGATCCAGTCTTGTTGCTGTGTTGACAATGATGTCACAGGATAACAAACAAATCGGTTTCTCAAGCTCTTATACATCGTTCCAATAATCTCCAGACAACTCCATTCGGCAATACAAATACACATACACAGAATGGTGCCGCCTTTTATGATATCCATTGCATAGAAGTGATTGAGGGCGACACTGTCAGTTTGGTGGTGGCTGAGAAAAGTGGCACATGAGGTAACAGATAATCAAGCAGCTACTGTCTACATATCAAAAACAGATTGGGACCTTGTGGTATGATGGTTTATCTATCCGGATGACTTAATGGCCAAAGTGTTAATACACTGAGGAGTATCTGCGTGCTAAACAGATCAATGAACGGATAGGCGACAAACTGGGCGTCTCCTGATCCTCTAGGTTGAGATACTGAGTAAAGATAGCACCTTAGTCCATGAACACCAGATTAACTGGCTCACCCAGTCCTTGTCTTAAAATTTAAAACCTTGAGCTAAAGTATTTGGTTGAGAACTCTCAAGGTTCATTTGAAGGTGAGATACACTACTGCAGCTGTAAAACAGTGTTAATCACGGATGCAAAACTGTTCTGTAGCTGCAACTGAATTGAAAGTAGCTCGATGCCAACTGACAATTATGACATGGCTGGATAAACCCTTAATGTTTCGATTTAGGTCTGGTTAACACAGCCGTATCGGACCCACAGGGAAGCAAAAGTCCTGCCATGTAAACGCTGAAATGTTGAATCACCAACCAATCAATTAGGACTGCATTTACACAACTAAGAATAAGGGGCAAAAAGGTGCTACGGATCGAAACAAGAAAACGAATTAAAAAAAACTGAACAATATCGATCGACAGTTAGGGTGACTGAAACCACAAAGAAGCAGGTGCCCCAATCTTCAACCATAATCGTCGTCATTAGCTTAAGTCGTAATTGTAGATTATCCAATGGTGACATGAAAGCAACGACAGATAGTCCGTAAGGAGAGTCAGTGTATGAAATCGGACTGCACGCTGGTTTGTGACTCGGATTCAGTGATGAAAATTTAATTAGATGCGGCTCATTTAATCACAGTAATCGGAACCAGTTAGCTGATACCAAATAGGCTCCGTGACTGAGTAGCAACGCAGTAGTTCGATGGCGTGTTTCAAAAATCTCTGGATCGAATGATAAAAGTATACGGTCTACAACGGCTAACTCATGTAACCTATGAATCTGTAGAGCACATTCTACAGTCGTTAGACAACGAAGTGATCACTAGTCAGGGACTTGCAACAATTTAACACAAAGGTTAGAAACATTTATGAAAATTGCAGCATTTCGTAATCAAGCACATTCCTACATTCGCACGATAGCCAGCTGCCTCACGTTATTCTATCTGCCTTATTACTGTAGCGGGGTGAACTGTACATGGAGCTGTAGTATCACCCGGTCTGCACAACGCTGGCTATTTGTGTGTGAACAGATGCAAGAGAGATTCGTGGTGAATTTAACTGTGTAAACCACAATGACTGAACAGCAGCAGTTCATATGGGCAATTGAGAGAATTGTGAGGACTGTTGTTTAAGTATACATTTTACACAATCATGTTGATGTTTGTCAAATTTTTGTGATGACAGATCTGCATAGCTGTGTTTCACCATTCGATGGCTCAGAATGTGCCCACTACTATACAATAAACAACGCCACAAATGGGGTGACTTTGACACTCAGTATAAAGCTCGCGAATCGATCGATAATATAACACACGGTGGCTAAATAATGTCAGACTGTCCACACTCAGATAGAAGTGATTGCAAGGTAGTCAGTTCACTTTAATCACTCCATGTGGCACTGATTGTGCCGTATGGGCGGATGCGCAAAATATGCAGCGGTGAGTTTAAAACAAAAAAAAAATGAAAAGGCATTAGACGTGGGGGTTGTATCCCAGGAAGAAACTGGCGGAACACTGATAAAACGCTAACTCCAGTAAATGAGCGCTAAAGTTCGTAACCAGCAGAAGCTCCGGAAACAGACGGTGACAAATTTTAAAAAAATGACCCAAATGTGTATGTGTCGAACACGACAAAAGGTCAAGTAAAGCAGGAATATTCGGCATACCTGCGAGACTAGTTGCCCTCCATACTCACACTGACTGATACCGAGGTCAGTGAACTCATCAAAAACGATAGCTTTCAATCGATGGTTCACGCGGATCGGTAATTCCAAATTGTGTATAAGATCGATCACACAACGCTCAAGCGAAATGGAATCCATGAATGGGCACAGTTGCACAAAATGTTCGAACTTGATGCTTTGATACACTTGGGATAGCTGCAGCACCGTCTTAGACACAATCACCTCGTGCAGTTGAGTACTATAGATTTTCAAGTCCGGAGAGTTCTGAATAAGACTCAAGGCCGATTGGGAACGCTCCCATAGAGTAAGCGGTTGAAAATCTGCCTCGAGTACACGATACAAATCTGCCAATTCACTAGGAACCATTGTGAGTACCTTGTGGCGTACCAAATCGTGTATTAAACTTTGTCGAGTTGGAACCTGGAACAGACCTGAAACGCAACCAATAACAGTGTTGAAAAAAGTGCTCACTCACCTAAAAGACCGGCAAGTGTCTTTTGCTTAGCAACTGTGTACTCGCCAGACAGAAGGAACTTGTCTGAATTTAGTTTGGCGTTTGGTAAGGGTACAGCCAGTGTAGCACACATTACACGAGAACCTAGTACAGACAGCTCCTCTCGAGTGATATTCTTTTTGTGATCGCGATAAAGGAACATAAGTTTGTGTAAAGCGGCTGCATGGTACAAATAGCAGCCACAACGCAAAAATAATTCAGCAGACTTCGAATAGTAGTTGGTCATCAGCACAGGGTTATTGATCTTTTTCGACATCAAAATAAATCCCCAGATATCTTCAACTGTTTTGAAAGCTTCCTAAAAATCCAATTTAAAGTTGAACTAAGTTGTCTTACATTATACATCTCCAAATCCATAGCACAATCTAGCTGTCGCAAACGAGTCTGAAAATGTAAAACCTGCGTCTCCGGATTTTTAAGATTCACCAAATTAACAGCATTCGGTTGTGTCTGATTTTGAACTTTTTGTGTATGTAGACGTAGCTACAGAAGATGTTTAGAAATGCAAACAGTGAACCTTACCAATTCACTGAGTTTACGAAACTCAACTTTTCGACCATATTTGATGCAAAATTCGTAAGCTATACAAAAAAGAACATTAAGAACAAAGTTATATATGGAACAGACCATCATTAGCAACTTCATGATACAGATGTTCCAACTTAGCGTTGCTGCGCAATAGATCCAAAACTAGCCGAAATGAATCCCACAAAAATTTCAACCAAGGCATCAAAATGGTTCGTGCGGATTTGTCCTGAGTTTCACCTGTACTGGCAGCGCTCAACATCAAACTGAATTCGGTATATTTTGAAAATGAAACTGAGTTACCTTTCAGGAGTTTCCATCACATCCAGATCCTCGATATCTATGAACAAACTTTTTGACTCTTGTTGTGCTTCCTCGGTTTTGCTTTTGATCAAGCTGAGATAGTAACGAACGACCAGTTCCATGGAAGCCGTGTTTTCCATGACACTGATGTTTTTGTACTGATAAATAACCTTCCTGAAGTGGATATTTTTTCTCAGCTCCACGCAAAGTTCCACAAAAAGCAACATCAACTCTTCCAACACCTTCTGCCACTGCTTGGCACGACGCAATTTCATAACATCATAAAGAACCTCTAACGCAATCGCTTTCTTGTCACATTTTATGAGTTCTAAAAGGCATAAAAATGTACGTACAAATGTCTGAGTTGAGAAAAAGACTCGAGGTACAAATGACCTGAATACGATAAAGTTGCTATTAAAGCATAGGCAGCACTTAGAACAATTTGGTTACGAACCTGCGACCGTGGGTATGACTGCTACCTCCAGCCCTTGTAATCCTCATTAGGGCATTAAGGGGTAAACCTAATAACATCATGATAATCAATACGTAGTGTAATAGTGAAGTTTTCGTGATCAGTCTGTAGGGTGTTCATTTTCATGTGACTGACTAGCTTACACGCCACGCTGTTTAATTTCACTGCACTAAAACAATCGAGGTAACTTGTACCGGAATTTCCGATCATGCAAATGGAACTCTTTTAGCATGACGGAAAGTTTACCGAAAAAGTACTTTCCGACTGATGACGGTTGCGAGGACCCGTGAACTATGCATGTGATAATATCAAAGGGGAAATAGAAAAACAAGCAAGGTTTTGATTACGAAATTTGGGAGTGGATGACGTTAATATAGGGTGCTCCTATGCAGGTGCATCGCAGACAGTGCCTCAGATATTCTTTCCGTGGATCAACGTAAGCCCACGAAATGTTAATAGTCTGAAATGTAGAACCAACCATAAACTAAAAAAAACTTGAGTTTGGATCAGCATCCGCCTCATTCAAACGTATGAGGCGAGAAAAGGGACACGAACGATGGTTCTGAAATGGAATGACTTTCAGCCCTATTGTAACACGATTGAATAAACTGGACTAGCGAGGTAAAGTGTAACGTTCAAAAACCGAAGGCCGTTGAATTTAGAGTTATCTATTGGACTAACCATGTATAGGAAAACCGACAACAAAACAATAAATAATGAAACTAAGGTCAGTCGTCACTTGATTCCAGACTGACATTCAGGGAGGTGAACATCGCGCGATCCCATTCAAATAACTCAGCCAAATAGAAGTGAAATAATCATAGCCTTAAATCCGGTTACGTCGGATGATCCTGTTTACATTTTGAGACAGGGATGGCAAACAGCCTTTAAATGAGTCACAACTTCATATGACAGTAAAAACCAATTTGATCTATAGGATGCAACCAATTAAAGGATGTCTTTAACCGTTACTTTTAAGCACTTCGACTTCAAGGAGGTAGCAGTTTTTCTGTTATAAAAGATATTTTAGAAAATACTGGTAACCAGAAATAATCACTGGATGCCGAAAGTTTAACTTTTCTATCAAGTGAAACTATTGGTGAAGAACGATGTCGGGCAAACTAGTACAACGAGGATACAAAAGTAAACCAAACTACGTAAGCAGTTTAGAAGTTGCTTCCTTAATTCTCCAGTGACAAACTGATTTTTATTAAACTGTAATCCGCCCAACACTTATAAACCTTCTTAATGTAATAGACAGCATACACCCAGGAATATCAACAAAAGTTGTGACAATGAGAAACCTCGTACGTGTCAATTGAGCAACTGTCACTGCGTAATGCATCAAACAAGCTGAATTAGGTTTGAGGCGTTAGCAATAGCTTTAAAATCTGGAATCACTCTGTTCATCGAGGCTAATCTAAGTACGCTATGGACGAACATCATATATTCCAAAAGTTCAGTTACTCGACTGGAGGATCTAGTAGGACAAGATGACACAATTAAGGAAATGCATAAACATTGCCAAAAGGATAGGTCTCAGAATAAAAGCTCAGTTGATCCTGATTTTATAAGCTGTGTCTTGTCACAAATCAACATCAAACTTTGGGCATTATCCAGTGTACTGGAAATGACCCAACTTTTATTACTTCAGTAACACAGTGGCTTCCGAAATATGACGATCTGGAGAATCACAAAGACTAAGGTTTCAGCTCATCCAGACAGCTGTCAGGCAAGCTGAGGAGGAACATTAAAGGGAATAGCAGTTGCCCTAGAGAACAATAGTGATTGTATAAGTGTTTGGACCAGTACTGTTTTTTTCCCGAGTGGTGGCGATTCGAAAAGGTACTTGTTGTTTTACAACCATAATCATCCACTATTTACTACGTATGCTTTGGCGTTGTTACACATATGGTTACTGTTTTTTTTATAACATGCTTCACTACACGTGAGATATAGCTTCAAATCCGAGTGGTTTGTTTTGATTCCCACTATGAGATTTATGACTTGCTTCACACTTAAAATGATGGGAGAAACGTTTTTTAAGACCCGAGCTATTCGGAACGAAGGGTGCTTTTTTTAATGCCCCCAAACAATGGAATCAGTAGTATGGAAATTTTGTTAACATCCACCAAAGCATTTGAACGGACGAACTAAACGCTCCTGTTGTCGCACAGTTCGTTTACGATTACAGTACTGAATGTAAATCTTTGTGACCTGTAACTGTTATTTTTAACATATCAAACGTGTCCGAAAGATAGAATAGTGGCCGGATATTCATCCTTGACCTGTGAACAACAGAACGGACGTTAAATCAGCTCTTGGAGAAAATCAAGTCCTTCGTTGAACTGCAATTTCCACGCCCTTGCCGGAGAGCATAACGTAGGTGTCTCCATCATTAAAAATCATCGAGGGCTTCTAGAACAAAAATACTAGACATTCAAACTCTGCGAGTTTCCTTAAACCACATAAATAAGGTTGAGCTGTCCCCGAGTGCAGTGAGTGGGATTGCTGTTCCTCGTTGTAATAGTCAAGTAAGTGGCACAATACAACGTAGGAATAAAAAAACCAAGTAAAAAGTATGACTCATAAAGAAGTATAGTCAACAACTTTGCGGATACAAGCTCACCAGTGACTAATACAAACTACATGAGGAATCGTTTTCAACAAGCGGTACAAATAATCTGGAAATTCCTGAACGAACAGACACTCTCAAGCATGTACAGCAAGATATTAGGAGATTTCACGGTCAGTAACCAGGTCAATGTTTGACG
>JTDE01004051.1:59867-73708 GCA_014338405.1 Paragonimus skrjabini miyazakii
TGGGGTCATTGACCAGCGAAAGTGAGAACAGAACGACAACACACCAATGCATGATGTGAGTCCAAGTACGTGCTCCAATAAGAACGACATTCTTGAATGCAACCATACCACCTGTAACTCACAACTATGTGTTTTATCTGAGACCATGCCTGATTCGGAGAAGTCGGGCGCCAAGTATAGCAATGACGTGCACGAGGCATAAACTAGTGATGGCTAAAAATAGCTTATACTCAGCGCACAGCTGCAACAATCGCCCGCCATTATCTGACCGATGTGACGCTATCTCAAACCTGCCACCTGAACAAGAATCAGCCTCACCAAGGCGGTCGACTTGAGCATTCATATCTCTGGTCAGAGCCGTGTCGACCGAACGAGAGAAGCCATGTCCGAGTAAAACGCGTCTTTGATGCCGACGTCACTACCGTCAGTAGGAGCGTAAGCAGACACAATTAATAAATTCCTGAAAGTCTTGCATCTAGAGCTGGCCTTAACGAAACCTGCTAAGCGGACAGCACAGTCTACTGTTAACAGGAATCCAATCTATCAATGCAGCTGCGGCCGTCGAGTTATGGACTATACCCACTCCAGCCTGACCTGTAACAGCGGCTGTGGAATCACCCGAAGTGTATAACCAGTATCAGGTAGACAATGTGGGTGCGGTAAGTTCCATATGCTGACTAGTGTCCTGGATTCTAGTTTCCAAGGTAAAGCAGACATCGACATACAATGAGTCTAACGTTCGTGCAAGAACGGCCTGTTGACCTGTCTGTTTTAGAGTGCGAACGTTGAAGGCACCTAAATTAACTCGTATTCCAGGTCTAGGCAAGGGACGAGGGAGGCCTGAAGCTAAATGGCGAGAGATGGAACGTACCGGCTCAGTGTTACTACGGTTAGCTACATCTGTTGTGGGACCTGTGGAGTAACTATCAGAAATAGAGGTCGGGAGGGGTCTGAGAACTAAATTCGATAGGACAGTGGAGGAGGGGTCAGCAGCAGCATGTTTTCGCCTATCCACCCTGTTGTATGCAGCAAATAGGGCGACGCGGTTTATACTGCGAGACGGCCGATGCAGTATGGGATAACTGGTGTTGTGATTATTCATGGTTGTGTGTGGGCTGAGATACTGCCAGGACGCCCAAACCAAGACAGGAGAACGATTAGGGTTCTCAACCAAAGCCTTTGGCTCAAAAGTCTATACCGCAAGGTAGCGGGTGGGTGGCAGTGTACCAGAACTGGTACGTTTTCCGAAAGAAGATGCCAACCTTCTTCCAACCCCCAACCTGGAGTACCAGGAGACTGGTTTGTCAGACCTCTACCTATTGGCGTACCTGGCATGAGTGACTTTGTCGGTGTGGTGGCCACATCGTCCAGTTTAGCCCAATGGGTCATCGAGATTCGCAAGCGTCAAGGTTCAATCTCGTTGTGAAAGGGAGGAGAAGTCTATACGCGAGGAAATACGCTGACAACTTCAAAATGGAATAATCGAGTAACTGAACCCGTCGTGTCTCTTTTAAGTTTTATTCCTATTCAGCGACATACATAAAAAGCAGATGGCTGTAGACTACAATCAAACTGTAAATAAATTCACTGTGATGTCTATCCTATTCCGAAGACAGGTGAACTGACTGAGAAAGGTGCAAATTACGATGTATTTAGTACTTCAGATTTGATGGACGCATAGCGTCAAATTCTCAGCAAAGAAACTCTTAGTGTGTGTGAAGCTTGTAGTTTCCTCCGTCAATTCTGCCGTATGCCTTTTGGTGTAGTTAACGGGGCTAACTGTTTTCAGAGAAGGATCGGCCGTCGCATTGCCATTGAGGACCTCGGAGACGTCTGTGTTTATGTGGACAACATCACAATATGTGGAAGGAGCCCGGACCAGTATGACCGTATTGTCAAACGCTTACTAAACGTGGCTGAAAACAGAGAAAGTGCCTTATCAAAAGAGATACCGTTACTCGTTTTCTAATTATCGAAGAGAAGTATCCGACCCGACCCCGATCGTCTGAGGGTCCAGTATAAGTGGCTCCTCCGGCAGACAACAAGTTCCAGGAAACAATCATCGGATTATCTGCTTCTTACTCATCCTGGATATCCGAATTTTTCGATAAAATATTTCCCTTGGTGCGCGACTTCTTTACTTCCCGATCCTGTAAAACAAACGTCCAAGGATTTATGAAAGGAGATTGCTAAATCGGTTCTGACGAATACCGGTTCAGAAGTCCCCTTGGTGATCGAAACTCGCAAGCCCGATGTCGCGACCGCTGCTATCCTGAACCAAAATGATATCCATTTTCTCTAGAACGCTGATACTTGGTAGGAGACATCACCTTACCGTAAGGGAAGAAGCACACGCAATCGTCGAGGCCAATGGAAAATGAAAACATTGTCTCGTCAATAATCATTTCAAGTTGGTCACGGATCAACGACTAGTTGCCGTCACCTTCGACACCCGACACAAGGGAAAAGTATTGAAAAAAATGATAAGATTCACAGATGGAAAACGGAACTATCATTCTTTAGTTTTGATGTCAATTACGGACCAACAAGAGACAATCCAACCACAGATGCACTTCTTCGCAGTTACTGTGGAACCCTGTTCGCAACTGACCGAAAAGACCTTCATGAATCTGTTTGTCACTCTGGCGTCTCTTATATGGTACACTTCATTCGCTAAAAGAACTTGCCATTTTACGCTGAAGAAGTGAAGAGTGTAACCTTAAGATGTCAAATAGGTTGTGAAGTGAAACTTCGATTTTTCTCGTGTATCAATGTTAAGTTAATTGAGGCTATCCGGACTTTTGAGCGTTTCAGTATCGATTGGCTGATGAGTAATCAAGTCTTCCTTTTTCCATCGGCTGCCGAGATGTACGTGCTCAAATGGCGATCTAATGCCTACGTCAGTTGTTTGCTGTATTCGGCATGGCCGCATAAATCCATCCAGATCGAAGCAGTTCTTTCATGTTCTGTAACCTAGTCTTTCTCTCATGAAAATGGGGTCGCAACCTGTAGAACGATTCTGTATAAGCCTCAGGGCAACGGTCAGATAGAACGTCTCCATGGAACATTGTGGAGAAAAATTCAAATTGCTCTTAAATCTGACCGATACGACGATGTCCTTCTTAACGCTTTACATTTGACCCGTTCTTGTTTTGCGTACACCTACAAACGAGACTTCTCATGAACGTCGGCTTCGTTACAGTCACAGATCAAATTCTGGTACTGCACTCTCTGCGTGGCTGTCTACTCTTAGACAGGTATTATTCAAAAAGTATAACATCACTGAAGTACGGACCTATGTTGCAGTGCAACTCTCAGTATGCAAATGCCCGATTTGTTAACGATGAGGACACAGTATCCACTCGACAGCTTGATCCGAAAGAAAAGGACATTGCCCTTAATCTACATAAGACTGGAATTCCCGATACCCAAAGCGTCGGCACCGTACATGAACCTATCGACCCTACGTGAGTAGGTAAAAATTAGAGAAAGCTCACCTGCTGACAACCTCAAGTCAGTCCAACTCAAAGACGACCAAACTCAAGGTCTCGTAACTATCGTCCCACAGCAGCCTTCGTAACAGAGACGTCCGCGAAAATCGAAACGCGTTTTTTTGTTCTAATGTTGTATAACAGGCAGCTACGTTTATGAATATTAAAGTGCGTATATTCGGAAACTAAAAGGCAGATCTAAACGCCAAGAAGACGATGAACCAGAAGCGACTATTAGAATAGTATGTAAGCACTGTGAGGAAGGTGCCAGCAGGACAAATGACAATGCACTACTGCCCAATGTGTGTGAATACACGTCATCCGTGCAAATGAGTGTACACGGTCGTGGTGCTGTTTTACCAAAATCTGTAAGAGATTTCATACAATAAACAACTCCGCAGGTCAAGCATCTTTTGCGGTCACGTTACTATTTTACATTCTTTCTAGTCCGCACTCACTTAAGCACATCGCCCTCGTTCTTCGTTGGTGGCGGTGAATGACGTAATAACGTTTCCCGTTTTTATTTTTTAAGTCAATATTTTTCGTTACCTACTTCAACCCTGAAACTAGCATTGTGACATAAATGAAGTCTGATTTTCTGACAATTCGTTGTTCTGTTTTCTGCGTCTGTCAACGCTTCGTTAAATGTCTTATTGACCATGATGGTCAGATGAGAGAACCTGAAGAGTGCTAGCAACCAGTTGCAGTAACTATGAGGACTTGTTACGAGTGAACCATGCAGTTGTGATAACACTGAATTTGTCACTTTAATGACTCTCATAAATAGGCATCACTCGAATTACTCCAGCTCTGGGTGACAACAACAGTCCAGAAATTGAAGGTAAACTGACCGTCAACATTACTAGTTGGAATGATAGGAGACTAAACGGCGCCTTCTGGTTGGGAATAACAGAACGCTATCCTCTCTGATCTGTGGTTGTATTAGTTGACAAGTTGCCGTAAGTGAAAAGCATGGCTTACTTATCGCCAACCAGTCGCGTGAATTTGGGGAACAGCTCAACTGATCTCCATCGGATCGTATGAACGACAGGACTCGGACGGCCGGTTATTGCATTCCTAATGGTCAACTTTTGACAGCAGAAGCTTGGTAAGTAGGATTTACTACATATCACGTCAGCTTCTCGTCAATCAGTCGTTGCTCAATGAAACTAGGAAGGAAGCGATACCATACCAACGCGCGGTCTAAATTTAGACAAGTGTCTCAGTGAGAAAGCAATAGTAAATGAGGCCATACCACCTGTAACAGCAGCTAGGCGGTATATCCGAGACCACACCAGATTACCAGGAAGATGTCAGGCGAAACACGCACGCGCACAGCGCTTAAAACTGGCATGGGTGAAGAATAACATGTAATCCGTGAACAGTTGCAACGGTCGTCCACCATGTCCGAGCGACGTGACGTAGGCCTGAACCTACCATGATGGCAGGATTCAGCAGTACTAAGAGCGTCGTTTCGTGTTTTTACCTTACCTGACTAAAACAACCTGTCTTAGTTCCCTCTGGTTATTAAACAGTTCTTTACTTGGTGAAGCCCCACGATCGGTTTCGGACACATACCAGAGACTTGCATTATTTACTGCTCGAGACGAAGTCACAGCTGGAGGGATAATGCGCAAATACCAAGGCAATATCCTTGCTTGACGGGAAAAACGCTTATTCGCCCCTTAAGCACCCTTTATGCTTCTCACCCTTAATGTTTCAACAATTATGCAGACAGCTCTTGTACACAGTTTGGAGCCCACTGACACCGATATCTGTTGTTCTGTAGAATCAGCTCAAAGATTCCTGCACATTCAATTTCCGCCGACTGCTCTATAGCTCACGTCCGATATGCGCTTGCCTGGAGACCCTGAATCCCAAGCCAGTGGTCAAACGGGTGCTGGAATTTCTCTAAGCGCATACGCAGAGAAGGTGCTACCTGGGTGGACGCCCATCGATGGCTGTCTGCGCTGTGAGACTTGAAGGGACGTCCATCACAAACTCTGCCTGTTTGTTATTGCGGTATATAGTCCCGCAGGCTGTAGGCAACTTACCAACCATCTGTATATCGCACAGCGCACAGACATTGTATTACTGTCTAGAGACGAGCGTTCAGTTAGATGGGGTGAGTGATGGCCAGCATCCTTACGGTATTTGTCGAAAAGACAACGGAGGGTGTCTACTGTAGCTGTGCTGATAACGATATGCCTCTGGTGAGTACCAATTTTCCGCGCCCAAGACGTCAGTGTTTCACCTGGCCACCTTTACCGACGAGTCAATTGCGCACACAGGCTACTCATATGACGTCAACCATCAATGACGTAACTGTTTCAAAGACTGCGGGTAGATCCGAATTTCCATCACGCACTGGCAAGTGGTAATTCGCTTTGTTTTGCACCGCTAAGCACAAACTGACGTATCTAAACGACTAGAGACACAGGCGCTCTACACAAAGAGCGTACTTGATTCTAGTCTAGGAACCCACTCACTGAAGAACATCGAGTCACAGATAACACAAGATAGACATGTAACGCACAAGTGTGGTACTGCTGCCAGCTGCCAATTGCTGGGTCCTTGTGTGACCAATGGAACTTCTTGGAGCTTGTCAGAATACTCTAACCAGCAGCGAGTATAATTCAGTTCACAAGACTACCCGTCTGGAAGTGCGAAGGCAACTGAAGCAAACGCCATACCTGGTGGACGTAACGTACTATCGAAATGAGGCAAACTGTTAATACTGGGAACTCCCCAACGCTTTTCATCCCGTCTATACAACGAGTGGCAGTAAGCCAGGTGTGAATGAGATAGTCTGCGGAGAAAATGGTGAGCCATAACCTGCAAAGAGGCGTGAGAGGCCGAACTGAGCACTGACAACAGCAGTTTAACTAGCCACTCGCCTCGTTGACCGCGCATTCAGGCACAGCCTGCGCTCACTTATCCACTGACGCTTACTGGCTCTGTGAAAAGCCACTGAGCACGCGTCCCAGGTTAACCCCATCCTGTAACTTTTAAGGATGGGGCTCAGTCCTTAACAAAGAGTTGAAGGTTCTGCTTTGGGAACTACGGATTAATGAAGTTGCAAGCGGCTGAGATTTAGTTACCATCATCCCTATTTGAAAAAAGGGTTCACATACTTGGTGTGCAAACCGCTTAGAGGTTAGTGTCAGGGCTGCTAACGGTCAATGCACTTTGTAAGCTGGACTACATATTCGCGAAGAGGAAGCTAAATTTCGCCCTGGTCGTGGCTGCATTGATTATAGCAGTACACTCCGTCAAATACCTGAACACCGCCATTCACAGAGAAGGCTGACAACTGTCTTGCGTGGCCATCGCTACACCCTCCCACTCGGCCCGTCACTTGTCAAGTCGTTCGGTCTGAGTGAAGTTTACCGCTCCACCCTGAACACTCGCACATCTACCGGTCAAAAAATCTTTCTCCACATCCGAACGCAGGCGCGCGCATGGCCACCATCCGCGCACACGGCAACTAGATGTGATTCAGTGCGATCGAAACACAGACACACAAGGCGCGTTTGAACCAAGATCAGAACAGAAAACAAGGGCACAAGTGTACGTGAAAGGACACGGTCCCGATGAACGATGCTGCATTAAGCTTATGCACCAATCCCAACAATAAACATCCTGACCTATACTGCCACCTTAACCTGGTGGTCATACTAGTGTACTGCGTCGATCCGGAGGGCTACGCTGTCTAGGACTTCAGTCCTTCCAGGGGGAACCTTAGGTGACAGACCAAAGGGGAGCAGTCAGACAAAAAGCAGATGTACTCATAAGGATTTATGTCGCATTGCTGATCACGTAGGAATGCCTAGGTGGTGAGGCACGATCCTATGAGTATATAGCAGAACCATTTTTATAGTTGCAGCACTGCTGCCATCCAAATCAGGGGGTAGGGGATTAGAACAGGTACCCACAAACAAACGGCACTTCGACTGCCCAACGGTCGACCGTGACCGCCGGCGTATTACCAAGTACGGTCGGAAAACATCCAGTATCGCTCAAAACCTTGATGTAGCTTCGAATACATTCACTACGCGCAGCGTTGCTCAGATTCAGATATTAATACCTTATTTATTGCACCCTAGGGTTAGGTGAGTCCCTCACTGCCAAGTGAGTTAGACTCTTAGGTCATTGGTTCCAGGTAGTTTCCCAAGAAAACCCTGTATCCTGTTGTCTCGTAGGTCAGAGATTTGAGTTAGAAACTCGGGGTGACGTCACTCAAGTCAAACCAAGTTTCCCGGCATAAACGATCGGGGGGTGTCAAAAGTTGTTCACCTAGCAATGACATTAATAACCCAATACGGCTTTCTCTTTCGATTCCACAACCACTGATGTATTGCTATCTATGATGAAGATGATTCGACTCTACCAGCCATGTTTTTTGCCCTCTCAGTGACTTAAGCGATGACCGTTTTCTAAGGCCATGGCAACTGACAAACATTAGTACCTACAATGTCCGCCCTCTCGATAAGTCTGCTCTGACATAAACTCCCTCATATCTGGAGCTTGATGTGTACTGCGTGTCGTGGATGCCAGTCTACGATTCTAGCATCGTACTGGTTGTCAAGTCACCGTGAGACAATATGTGATAGCTCATTAATCATCAGCCAATCGCGTCAACTTGACGGACAGGTTGTACAATTTGAGGCCTAGTTCAGCGGACTTCAACCAGACCATGTAGTCGACGGGACCCGAATAGTCAGTTATTGCATTCCAGGCGGCCCTCTATTGGAGGTGGAAGTGGTATTGGAACTCAAGTCCTTAAAGTGTAGCGAGTCTCCCAGTCCAGATATCTCTCTTCTCAAGGATGGTGGGGAGATTGATATCAGAACTGAAGAGACTGCTCTAGACGATCTGAGCAAGTGAAGAGGTAACTCGTGAATGGTGCTTATCAACAGTAATTCTCGTTTTCAAAAAGGGGTCTCGAAGTCTACGTGACAACCGTAAATGCATCAGTCTAGTGTTTGTTGCGTCTAAACTGCTCACTGGCCTCATTTTACGTCGGCTCACTAGGTCCGGAGAAAGCCAGATACGCGAAGAACAGGTAAGATTCTGGTCCGGTCGTGGGTGCGTTGATCATATATTTACCCTGCGGCGGATCTTAGAATATCGGCGCCCTTATATGCAAACGACGACCGTGGTATTTTAAATATAAAGGCTGCATTCCATTGGGTTGTTCCTAACGTTCTCTGGGACTACCTTCTTCGCAGTGGAGTACCAGAAAAATACCTGAATCTGTTGAGACCATTATATGCTCACTCTGCAAACACGATGAGGGTTTATTAACAACCGTTTCAGATGTTCCTCACTTCTAATGATGTTCGTCGAAGGTGTCCAATATCTCCTTCTTGATAAATTCCGTCTGGAAGCTGCGTTCAAAGAATTCAGTGAGCCTAGTGCTGAGCCTCCCACTGACGTTAGGGTGACCGACATAGAGCATGTGGATGGTACTCTCTTACCCAGCCCCTCTGCCGACGACATGTAGATCATACTGAACAGGGTGAGTGACCGGACAGGTCTGTATGGAATGCGCTTCACACCTTCAAAGTGCTGCTTCAAGACTGGGACATGCCGACCCCTAACTCCTTTATTGCAGGTAATCCATTTGAGACTGTGAACATGCTTGGGTAGCACTGTCCCGCCAACCTGTAACATTGCTGATGAAATATCAGTAAGGATAGAAAAAGCACGAGTTGCCTTTGCCAACCTGCGTCATCTGTGGCGCTGAACAGGCGTCCGAGTGTTGCTAGAAGGAAGAGTATATAATGTTTGTGTACGTTCTGTTTTGTTCTATGGTTTGGAAACGTGGCCCTTTTGCAGGAAAGATGTCAAAATACTTGTGTTTCACCATCGTTGTCTCCCCTAGTTAGTTTACATCAAGTGGATTGATCGCGTGAGTAATGTGGTCGCTTGCCAGCACGTACTGTGGAAAGGTGGAGTGCACGATCAATTAGTCAACCAGTCGCGTTGCACAGCTTGTGATGGTTGGGTCACGTAATCTGCATGCCAGCTGGGCGGTTATCATACCGAGCATTAAACAGTGGGACCACCAACAGTTGGGTATAACCCCGTGATAATTAAAAAACAGCGTGATCACGAACTATGAAGACACTGACTGTTCCACTGAGTAAAGTGAGTAGGTGTCGCCTGCCTGGCTTGGGTCCTTGTGATCACTCAAATCGCTGGATAGAAATGCTATCCGAAATAGCAGTCTGCCAAAGCCAATGGCGTACTTGAATTTATGACATTTTTAGCCCTTTCGATTAATCTTCTTTGATTAATTTTCAACCCTTCGGGTAACGTTTTCTTCTAGGATATTCCACCTCTACTCAGGTGAGCGGCGGCCCCAGTCACAGTACTTTTTTGTCAGGTTCATGGCTGTTATGATGAAGACGATGAACAACAAAGATCCGAAACATTGATTTAACTTTTACACTGACTACCTTTGAGATGTCGTTATTTCTTAGTTGGTACTTCAGTTATAACGGCTAGAAGTTTCACTACATTTGTCCTACCTCAGAGGGGCAGTTGATTCAGTTGACAGAGCTGCCCTTTGAGAATGCCCATCGAGGGAAGTATGCCCAAGCAATATACTGACATATTGAAAGCAATCTGTAAAACCTCGGGCCAGAGTAAGATAATGACAGTTTACTACCGACCATCAGTATCTCAACTGGAGTGCGACGTTTCCCAGCCTCTTTTACGTTCCATTTTGTAGCAGGCGATATCTGCGGGTGTGCTGTGAGATATTGTGATTATGGTGTGGGAATGTCTCCAAGCATTCGACTTCGAGATACAGAGTAAAGAGAAATGACTGTACCGAGGTGTGAAGGTTTAAGTGGAGCCCAGAACGTTTTAGACAGATTAGAGGCCCCAATACGTTGGTTCGGTATGACCTTTGCATGTCCCAAGTGCGAGACCTGATTGCAAGATTGGCACAGCTCTGCGCTTGCTTCCATCTTTGATAGTAGGTTGATGGAAGCAGTCGAGAAGTTCATGTACCTTGGGTGCTGTATCAATGCTGATGGGATGTCTGGTGGGGTCACAAATCGTACAGATAGAGTTTGGATGGTGTTTGCTAACTTGCAGCAGCTGCGAGACCCAACTCATTCGAGCGGAGGATGCTCATAGTATCCCGTTTCGGCCATCAGCACACCCAAATCATTGGCGGTGTGTGGTGAGATTATCGTACCAGCACTGGCGGAGTTCGTCGATGCGTGTTTGGGGTCGATAGACTCTGTTGAGTACTGAGTATAATGACTTCGTCCCAAACGCTTTATCGGCCTACAGACGCCAACCGACTGCTTGCCATCTCCCGCCTTGTTTGGGGATGGTGGGTTGGGCTGGAAGTGACAGTCTCGTGAACAGCATATGACTTGGGTTCGGGGTAGAAAGGCATTAACATCGAGTCTTGCTTTTGTGGAGGGTTCTGCGCTTTCTGGTTGAGGCCCAGAGAACAATAGACAACTTTGAATGAGGACGTTCCGATATGGGGAAAAATGGAAGTTAACGCCATTCGTGTTGCGAATTTAAGTACGCACCCCTGTTTTCTACATTTTGCTTCTTACTACATAAATTTCTTTTTGCTGTGTTTACCTCTTTGTGCGGCTTTCCTTCTATAGTAGTAACAGACATTCAATTTCAGTGAGCCCAGCGTCTGAAAGAAGGTAACCCGTTGCCCTAGCGGCTTTAGAATGCGAAGGATTAAAGCATACCTAGTGCATTCTGGGCCTAACCAGGAGGCGACGAAGGTCAGACTGCGGCATAGATGAGACATGCCGGAGAAGCGCGACCAAGATTTGACAGGTCTGTCGTAGGAGGTGTAGAATGGCCAGAAAAGGGGGTCTGGAAAGATCTAGCAGCCGGACTGCGTAGAACAGGGTCATCCAAGCATAGTCTCGCGCGGCCACCATGCCGTATGCAGCAGACGGGAAAACTCGAGTTACGCTACAGGATGGTTTGTGAAGTATAGCAATAAGGTTACGAGTATGCTATACGGCGAAGCCTACCAAATGTCATTAGACCGCACTAGTGACGAGGGAAATACCCAGCTTTAAAATGGTACACACCAAACCATAAACCCTAACCACTGGCCAACAAATGGCAGTCTGAAACGGCTTGATATTTGAACATCACGATGGCAAAACTTACTAAACTCAACAAGCAAAACAAAATCATGAATAAAAGCAGACGCGACAGTCACGTGCACCTTGAATAACTCAACAGAGAAAGTCAATCCTATATAAGCCGAAGTTGATAATGAAGAATATTACCGTAAAAGCAGTTTAAACTATTCAGGACGGCTGTGGAACAAGAACCACAATGAGAGAAGCTAAGGCATGTAGCGAAGAATTTACATAACTTTTATGGCTTCCAACGAAACATGATGAAGCCGGTGACATCACTGTAATCCATCTCAGTCCAAGGAACACTAGTACACGAACACGAGCTGTACCCTGACTTCATGGTTAAAATTACCACAAGGTTAAATCAAATATACGACAGAGTGCATACAGCGTTCAATATGTTCGTTAATGAGACCCAAAAATAATACATGTAACGAAAAACACAAAGAGAGTACGTAAACGATGGGTGGCTGAGATTGCTCACAAGGTTAAATGGGATGGCAATGATCAGTTCATCATTCTCGAACACCATAACTCAGTCCACGCAGGACTAGACCATTGGGTCGTGGGTGCAAACTACAATGAACGTGTGTGATGTGCACTGCAGATGCTCGATACACTGCCATCTCTACGCCGAGCTTTCTATCGAGATGAAATAAAAATCGATTAGTCTCTAAAGGACATGGCGCCACATACATCACCTCACTTTTAATCCAATCTTGCAATTATGCAACTCTCCGTCAGTAATAAAGACACCAGGGTAGAATCCCCCTGTGATTAAGATCGCCCGGAATACTGCCGAAAGAAAATGACTTTAAATGTTATTTTCAAAAGATTCCCGTCTTCTTTCCTGGTGGTTACATTAGGTCGACTACCTTCAAGATGTTGGAAACCGATGTCTTTCTAGGGACGTGAAAGTATACATGAGAAGAATGGTTCATGAGTTTACAGCTTACCGCGACGACCTGACAAAAAGACCGAAGGCAACTATTTCACGTATTCTCTACTTTAAGTGGCGTACAACAGGGGTGTCTGATATCCCTATTCCCGTGCAACTATGTGACGGACTACATTTGTGGAACACCCGCAGTGGAGCTCCTACAGGATAGTAGGCTGATTGGCATTGAATATGTGAACGAGTGCCTTACTTAATTCTGCACAGTACACACATACCCCGCTGAACAGATTAAATGAACTGGCTGATCTGTATAGCACTGTTACCGAACTGACATTGATCTTGTCTCAGTTAATGTGAGCAGGTCGCCCGAGACTGTAGATCATTTCGCCTACCTAAGTAATGTCATCCCATCAGTTTGTAATGTTGCCCACAAAAATAGTGAGAGCATAGTGTATTCGTGAACCTTCGTCACCTGCGATGTCGCAGACGACCATCCGTCGATTAAAGGCTGGATATACATAGTATATTTACATTCATCATCACAACAGTCATGAGCCTGACCAAAAGGTACTGTGGCTCGGGCCACCGCTCACCTCAACAGGACGACGAAGCTGGACCGTTCGCACAAAAGATGCATCTAGATTATCAGTACTCGACCACCGTTGCCTGAATCGGTTAACCAGCATCAAATGGACTAACCTCGTGAACAACCAGACAGTTTGTCGACGTGTATATGAAAAGTGTGTAAATTCGCAATCGACGGTCGGGGTGATGAAAATGCATTCTTCACCAGTTGGATCAAATACTCTATATACCGCCTAAACGTCGGCCGGGTTGCACATTGTTCAATGTGACTGTTGATAGTTGGAAGAAACCACAAGGTCCGACGATGATTTATCACAGTTAACGAGAGACTTGACAGTCCCGCTGAGCAAGGTTGGTAAGTGTCGTCGGTTGAGGAGTAGGGGGCCAATCACATCTCCCGCTGGAAACACTTTTCAACACGGCAGTGCATCGCAGTGGATGGTTTCTGTTGCTCTTACATTTGCACTGGTTTGTTGCTCGGAACGAGTACCCACTAGTACGGTTCAAAAGTGAAAATGATTAAGACGATGAGAAACGTACTGTTCATGAATTCACGGAAGTCTTGTCAACACTTAGCACCCTTTATCTAACACCGACTTATTTCCGAATATCGCATACCATGACTGGGTGATCAGGGAGACTCGACGAACGGCATATCACAACCCCCAGAGTTTCCAGTATGACCGAACTTGCAGTTTAGTTGTACACGGCGTAGAGGAG